>JAJUPC010000736.1:0-96093 GCA_023614405.1 Avena insularis | reverse complement strand
ACCCATAGTCCAAGGATGAACTACTCACACATCACTCTAGAGGCTGGTATGGTGATGAAGAAGGCCTCGAATGATCTCCCTCTCCGGCTGGGTGCCGGAAGAGCTCAGATCCCTCCCGATCTAGGGACGATGGCGGTAGGCTACGTAACTTTTTCATGGAATTCTGATCGGGTACTTAGGGTTTCTGCCGTGGGGCAAGGTCAGTGGAGGCTCAGGGGCCACACCCTAGGGCGGCAAATTAGGTGGCTCTGCTGCAGGCCACTGTGTGGTTGCTTCCACGAGACTCTTGTCTCCTTTGACTCCATGTTGTGTTGGTAAAAGAGCAAGTTTGGCTTTGGTTTCGTCCATTTCGAGAATATTTCCTTTAGTAAAAACCTGGAATAGAAAAACAGCAAAAACAGGAACCTGCACGTGGCATCTTATGAATAGGTTGGTTCTAGAAAATGCATAAAAATTCCACAAAGTGTAGACAAAACATAAATTAAATGGTGTATAACAAGCATGTAGCATAAAAATTATAGATATGTTTGCAATGTATCGACCCTATATAAAGAGACCTCATGCATGACGAGAAACAAGAGGAGGAGAACACGAAAACATAACAATCAAGAGCCGGAGGAATAGATCTAGATCCAATCTCACAAACCCTTCTCCACCACCACAACCATAGTCCACCAATTGTAATAGTAGATATCATCTCCAATTGATGACATTGTAAGACTATTTCTATCTATCTCATGATTTAATACAATGTTTATGATTGTTGATCTCATCACTATGTGTGAGTAATTCTCCTGGCTAAGGGCTTCGCCTAGCCATGTAGTTTGTGCATGATATTTATCATAGATGGGATCGTGTATTAGTTTGTATGACATGATGATTATTGTTCTCTCTTGCCTCAATCTAAGGACTTAGGTATCCAAGACCCCGAGGATTGATCCAGTATAGGGAGTATGAGTAATGACTAATCCAGGTTGGGAACCCTAGTGATGTAAAAGGGTAGTATGGTATATGTGAGGAATTTACTTGGGATTAATGGTGATGTCGCATATCATTAGTTCTCTTTATTCTATGGATGAGACTAATAGGCTATTGCTATAAGCTTGCGGAGGCGATAGTAGTTATGGATGCACCGCCCACATATAATTATCTTGCTCTAACGATTACATGCGTACTTTTATTATTATCTTTATTCCCATCGATGTTTTGCACAACTATAGTGAAATCGAACGCCCTAGGCCCTCTCTCTCCATCATCGACAACAACAAAAGATCGCAAACTCTTGGTCGGTAAAACACTAAAAGAATTTTAAAACTCGGTCCGTTAAAAATAACTTCACCAAGCTTTCTACTTCCCGAGGATTTGATAACCTAGGTCTACTAGGAAAAGAGCTATACCACATCCGAATCCGGATCAAGGTATCAACCTTTTTCCGCACCATTGTTGGGAAGGAATAGCTACCTCGTAAGGTTATTAGAACCTTGCTAGTTTTAATTTTGTTTTTTAATTTTGTTAGTTTGCTTTCAATCTTTATTTGAAAAACCAAAAAATAGTTAGTCTTTAAATTCTTGTTTTTACTATCATAAGTTTTTGTTTAAGAAAACCCAAAACATAAGTACTATGGATGAAAAGAAATTTGGGAGTTTGCAACTCCCAACAATGATTATTTATACTTCTATTACCCAGCCAAGAATACTGTTGAGGACTATGAAATTAAGCCCCACTATTTAAGTTTGTCTAACAGAATAAATTTGAGGCTCAATACCGAGGATGCGTATGCACTTGAACACTTTCACTGAAATATGTGATAGATGATTAAAGATGTTAATTCATGCGTCAAGCTACGCTTATTTACTTTCTCAGAGGAAGAGCAAAAGAATGGTTGCTATCTTTCCTAAAATACTGGCTGCATCATGGGTGAATGTACCTATTATTCATGACTAAATTTTCCTCTCTCACAAAGACTATGCAACTAAGATCTAATACATTGGTTTCAGATGAAGAGCGTGGAGGATTACTGAAGCCATTGCATAGGTAGAATGAAAAGAATGCATGAGAATCATGCCATGGGATGGAAGATTGTTAATTCTCCATTTATTTAATAATGCTCTTAACCTCGTGTTTAAGTCTATGCTGATAATCGCAGGCTGAGGAACATTTATGGCAAACAATTGTCGGGCTAAAGCAGCTGCTAGAAAACATGTAAGACACATGCCCAATGGCATGTGGAAAGATCAAACACAAAGAAGGTGAACTCTCACAACGTAGGAAAAATGAAAAACTCAATGCTGTTTGATGATCTCATATTAGCTGCCAAGGGTAAGGAAACCCATGTAAGAGAGCTTATCTCTAATCAGTTATGAAGTAATAGACTTCATGTACTATAATGATTATAACCCTGATTAAAGAAGAACTACAATCCAAATTTCCAAAACATATTCTAGCTCCTCACAGTAACTCTAATAATAATATTAGATCAAGTAATGGTAGTCTTCAAAGAAACACTTATGGAATCCTAAATCGAGCAAAAATATCTTTGTTAAGATAATGGAGAACCAAGGATAATATGTTTGGAAATTGTCTAACCAATATGTGAGTTTGAGGAAGGATCCAGTTCTCCAAGAAAGAACGAGATTGTCGTAGGCATGCCTAGGTGCAAGATAACCGGCGGTCAAACTCTCATTCTAGCTAAATTTGGTGTGTTGTTGAGCCCAATCTGCTGAATACCTAATATGACAAGAATCCAAAGGAGGAGCTTGAAGACTTGATCATAGCAATGTCCTTCACCAAATTACACTTGCTGAAGATCTTGGAAAGGATCAACATTAAGATTATCAAGTGAAGGAAATGATGGTTTATGTATCAATATTTCAAGTAATCATCTAGCGCAATAAAGGTACGTGGAGCGAGGATGAACATAATAAAATTGTTGAAAACTACCGTTAAGCTTGATGATATATATTTGAGCCTACTAATAAAATTAAAATTGGGAATAATGAGATATTTAATTTGTGATTTAGGTGCAAGTGTTTTAACAACGCATTTTGAGAAGTTAAATCTGGCTATTTGAAGTCAATGGTTAAAATTATTTAGCAGATTATACCTACAACAAATTGTAGGAATTAAAGAGAATACTTTAGTATAATAAAGGCTGTCCTCGCTTATTGATTTTGTTAATATGCCCAAGATGCTAGTGCTCCAATCATATTAGGCCATCCGCCTAATAACTATAGAGGCTGATTAATCTACATGAAGGAACCTCAAGATTCAATTACTCACTGATCCTTTGTTGTTCATTTTCCTGTGAAGAAGTGTTTTTCAAGCATGATGAGAATGAGGCCATCATCTTGAAGGCCAACTATTTTGAGTAAATTCACCACGGCTCTGGTGAGTTAAATATCATGGTCAAGCTTACCGAATTACAAGAGCGCTTTCATGGGAGGCAACCATGGAATAAAGGTTCAAGTAAAATGGCTTTTGAAGTTAAGTTTTAAGTGATGAACAAAGAGTGCTAGAAACTGCCAGCTGAGGAGGAGAAGTTTGGTACTGAACACCGGTCTTATACATGCTATTGCTGGTCGAAAATTTAACTGGCTATTTTTCTCACAAAACATGGTGTTTCACTAAGTTCCGTGTTAATAAAGAATTCTCGAAAAACCGGTAAATTTTAGCTTAATTTAGAAGGTTTAATTAATTAACTACTATAGGAATAAAATTCTGGCCGATAGTTCCGCTTAGTTGTTTCGACATCACCCTTCAGTTTTCAAAGGTTACTATAAGTTTAACAACCAACTATACTGAGGAATAAATATTCCGCTTATAGTTGCGGTCATATAGATATTAATGCCCTCGCCAAAATTCTTTTTTCAGCGACCGCAAACTTAACGACTAACTATATGGGCGGGAATAAAAATCCGGCGAGGCTTCTGGTCGAGGTTTGTTTCGCCAGAGAAACCCTAAGAAACCCTAGAATATTGATGTAATTAACTATATGGCGGAATAATGTTCTACCGGTATAGTTCATAAAGCACCAAAAACTCCAATGAAGGTATCCTCGACACCAAAATTTCAATCCTCTTTTTCTCTTCTACCTCCAAACTCGGCCAACACCCTTCAAGAGATCTTTATTCTACTCAATTTCGCTTGATTTCCCTCACACACAAGTGATTTACGCCATGTCTTTTCCCCATCCTCCAATTACTTTTTTGCAAATTATCTCCCATTTATTGTCATTATCAACGAAAGTAGACCTATTTCGACTAATTTCCATGTTTCTCTTGCCGATTATTATTTGAGGAGACTTTAGTGCTAAGTGATGAGTAATATGTTATGTTTATTAATATTGTATCAAAAGTTTATTTTTGTTTTTTCTTTATTATTTTTAGATAATGAACATAAGGCCAACTGCGGTAGCGCTATACATCATGAGAGTCATTATCACTGTGAAAACCAAGTGGGCTTGTCCCATTATATTGAATCAACTCGTATTTCTAATGATCAATTTACTTTGCAATAGAGTCGATTTGCAAAAACTTGTATTCAAGATGCCTACTTACCACCTAACTTTTGAATTTTTAAAGTTCTTTTTGAAAAGCACCGTTAAAACATGGCAAGGAGAGGACATTTTCTTCCTAATTATGAACAATGCTTATATATTATCACTTGATGAATGGTAAAATTATTTTTAATTCTACTAAAAATGATGTTAGTGCTTTACGCAGTATCTTTTGTCGCATGCCTTCCCTAATGTAGATTATTATAATAGAATGAGTTTCACCTCAGAAAGTTAACAAGGCGTAAGAATGTTCAGCATCCTGCTTTCGCCATTTGTTCTATGTTATTGCTCACACTCGCTAAGTATATGAAATGAGCTATGACTCAATGAGAGAAAAATCTTGGTCCTGCAAAAGCTGCTTTCAACAACTACAACTTGTCACTTCAACTTAAGAATTTAATGCGCTTACTTGAACATTAATCTCCCAGCCAAGGGCCAACACATGTGAAGGAGCGCTTATCAATGCGGCTTAAGTATCGCTTTGGGTGTCAACTCTAGGAGTTGCAACCACGTGTTGCAGTGAGCAACGGTTGTTTTTTCCACTTTTAAAAGCTTGTGGAATGCTCACTTAGGAGAGGTGGTGGTTATTACTTCGCACATTGCTAGAGTCATGATGGATATACCCCTCATGTGTAACAACATTAGTATATTTTTCTTCATCCGTGAAGGCCTAATGGAGGGTTATGTAACCATGAAGATTTCGGTGGCCCAAGCTCGTGGAGATTTCAACCTTTTGGATGACACTTAGATTGATAATTTCAAACGTATCAACCTCCTAATTTGTAACCGACTGACCTAACCTCGGGACTCGCTTATGTATATAAAAGCATGTGAGGCACGTATGAGAAGGACTTCTCAACTCACCTCATACACACCTCACGCCAGCATTGCATCTCACAAGACCTTGTAACCTTCTGCCTCATTGCAATCAAGAGCGCATACAGAGTAGGCTCTTTTCCCGGCCTGAACCTGGGTAAATCTCGTGTCCTCGTTGCTTGTCCGTTAACCACTTCATCGCATTTCCACATCCCATCTTCTCCAAAACCCAAGTCCATAATAATGGGTACTGACTTTGATCGTGACATCGCCAATTGGTGCAACAGGGAACGGGATGCTAATCATGCGCCCGTGATCGTTCCATTCGTATTTACTCCATTTATCTTACTCCGGCAACGGATATCACCTCTTCGGAGCTCTTCACCACCGCCGCCCATTCGCCGCCACCCTAAAGGATTTTGAGTTCATTTGACGATAGGCTCAAGATGCTATTCGGGAGAGTCAGCCTGTGTGGGAAGACCGCACCCTCCGGCCCCAGGAGCCGCGTGGGACACTTACCCATCCATTAGGCACGCTTTCATGGTTCCACTTCCATTTGCCAAGGTAACGCGGCCGACGCTGGGATGATGACTCATGACAGCAGCAGCGTACTACATAACTCGGGAGTATTTATGCCTCTTCGTATGAAGGGAACTCATGTACCGATCCGGAAGTCAAGGAAGAAGAACCCACTACGAAAGCTACCTAAGGCCATCGCCAATAACAACGGAAAGCGGACCCACCGCCGTGTTCGAGGCGACTAAACACCCAATCCCTCCACCAGCGCTGTAGATTGAAGACATCGATCGATTATCTCCAATAGACGCCCATAACCTTATCACAGCATCAAGCTGAACCTAGACAAGTGCGCCTTCGTGTTCCATCTCGTCAATTACTCGGGCATTTCATCTCCCAAACGAGGGAGATCGAGGCGACTAAAGAAAATCAGGGCCATACCGCCATGGAGAAAGTGAAGAACCCCAAAGGCGCCCAATAGCTAGTCGGGAGATCGCAACAGAAGATCTGTTATCAGCCAAATGGGCGAGATGGCCCTACCTTTTTATCGTCACGCAGAAGACGGGATGTTCGAAAGTGGGGACGCCTCAAGCGGATGATGCTCACACCTCAAGCTACCGCCTCCACATCACCTCCGCCTTGGTCACGCCAAGGAACGGAGCCTTTCCGCTATACATCGCAGCCACACATCGTGGTTAACACCGCATCGTGGGTCGGTAACGTGACCTCAAGGATGGCAACACCACCGGGTCCAACACCCACCCACTACCCAGCGCAGGTAACGACCGCCACAAAGCAAGAGGGTACCTCATCAATGTGTCGCCTATAGCGTATTCATGACGGCTCGCCTATCGAGCCACTACTTCCGTGGAGCATCGATCATGGTCATCAACGATGCCCCCGCCATCGGTAACATCCTGAACAACCCCCGGGTTATAGGCGACGCTTCTCGCTTATGGGGATCAATCATTCCCTGTATATAATTCACGAAGCCAGACTGCCATCGTCTGTGTCCTCTCGACTTCCTCGCCCACCGATGGAACTCCAAATCACGGAGCACTCCGTATATGTCGCGGGCCCCGATGATGACCGACGGCTCCAAGTGCCGAGGCGGAGCGGGGATGGTATCATCATTGACGCCTCAAGGCTTACAAGATGAATTATGTCCTTTGGATGAAATTTCATGCATCTAAAACGCAGGGCGAATATGAGGCCCCCATCACCTATACATGATGGCTAAGGTGTGCTTAACACGCTTGAAGGTCATCTACTACGAATTTCAATCCCCGCCAGCAGCAGAAATGAACGAAAAGTATCACTATAGCGCCAAGATGATCGTGACATCACCACTCTCATAACTTACTCAAGGGGCCTATGATGAGCTGCGGTCGCACATCGTAAGGTGGAAAGCAACAAAGAGGGATCACATGCTCAACATTGCTCCACCTGGCGCACGAAAGTGCCACCTGTGTGTTCCTCGAACAAATCTTTGCACTTCTACTGGCAGGAAATTCCCAAAAGGTTCACCAAGAAGTTAGATACACTTGGGGGGCTGGCATTACCCGGAAGGCCAATGGAAGGACCCAAAAATATGGACAGAGGCCGAGTTGGTCAAATGATGCAGGTACGTGGCGGCTGAAGAGACGTGGACGCAGTCTACCTTCCGTACCCGCAAACAATCAACTTCCCGATGATCTTGGCTGTGATGCCCAACGACATCTCACGGGGTTCAGTTTCCTTCACCATCATCACATGCAGGATGGTGCTGAAAATAGCAAGACGGTTGGGAGACCCTAAGAGGAAGGTATGATGAGCACAACAACAAGTTTTCATACTCAAGAAGAAACCACAGGTTATCAAACCAAAGAGGAGGAAGGGAACGACTCAAAGGTGTTACATAGCAACTTGAAATCTGCACAACATTAAAACCTGCAAAGATTCTTTGCCCAAACGAATAGTGAGGTTAAGTCAATCTCACCGTTTGTTGGAAAACAAAGGATTAATTGTATGGTGGAAGGTAATAGTAGTTTGCAGAAAGTAAATAGTGGGGCCACAATGGAAGATGTATCAATGGTAAGATTAACCGGGGTCCATAGGTCATTGGAGGTGTTCTCCTTAAGATAAACAAACATGGCATGGTGGAAGCAAATTACACAGGCAGTATAAATGATAGGACTGAGCAAGGCATAACAATGCACATATCAGAGTATTCATGATCCTATGGATATCTGGATTGGGAAATACAACAATATACATAGACTTCAATCCAACTGGAATCGCGCGACTAGTAATCCACCTTTAGGTTATCATCCCAACCCTCAAGTATTAAAGGTTGCAAGCAAATTCGTAATAATCGCTTTTAAGCAAAGTTTGTATGGTAAATAACCACTTGTTCCATGAACAAGAGACTCATTGTTTTCTCCCTTTAGTGTCAACATCACACTCTAGCATCTTAGAGATTTCTATCACTTCCTTAGATTAGAATAGAGGCATGAATGCACTATCGAAAGTATAAATACCTTCTCTTGTAGTCACTAGCATCTATCAAATTAGCCATGATAGCTACTAAAAACGGAGGGCATGCAAGATCACAAACAATACACATACATGATAAAATCAATAAGACAAAACCATTAATCAATCTCGACATAGCAACTTTGCATATCCATCGATCCCTACAAACACAACATGCATAAGGATTACAAATAGATGATCTTGATCATGTGAAATCCTGAGCTCACAAGTATCTACAAAAAATGGTAACACAAAGGAGGAGATACAAATCCATCTAGCTACTACATGGACCCAGTAGTCCAAGGTTGAAATCTACTCACACTTCATTCCGGAACAATGTATGTCGAAGAAGAAGGCCTCCGGATGATCTCCTTCGGCAGTGGTGTCGCTAAGAGCTTCAGGGATCCCCGATCTAGGGATTTATGCGGTATGCAGACATGTGTATACAGATATGGTTTCGTGGAATATTGGATTTGCAGTACTTAGGGTTCCTGCATCGTGAGGTCTTTGCACAGGCTAAGAGGCGAGGTAGTAGCGGTTAGTTGCAGGTGGCCGCACTTCGTGAGCGTGATAGGCCAAGCAAGGCCGCCGTGGGTGTGGCCCTCTCGTGGCTCCCTCTCTCTCGCCTCGCTCACAGATTAACGCCTGTGTTACTTCCATGAGAAATATTGACTTTGGCTTGTCTCGTCCAATTCGGTGAATATTGATTTTTGCCTTTTCTCGAACCAAATGTAAGAAAATAGGAATTCTGGGCACTATGGCATCTTGATAATAGGTTAGGGTACCGTGAAAACAAATAAAACACCTCAAAGTGTAGACAAAGAAGCAAGCTAGTAAGATACTAAACAAGCATGGAACATCAAAATCAAGGACATGTTTTGGTCGAATGATTGCCATCCCCAAGCTTAACTCTGCCGTCATCCTCAATTAGGTAAGTGATAAAGAATAATTTTGAGGTGACATGCACCATCAAAATCAAGATCAAAACTATTTGTAAGCATTGAAAGCTGGGATCAGAGAACTCTAGTGTTGGAATTATGCCCCAGAGGCAATAATAAAGTATGTTATTATTATAATTCTTGTTCATGATAAAAGTTTCTATATTCCATGCTAGAATTGGTATTGTTAAGCTAAACATTAATACTTGTGTGGTAATTGTGAACAACACTGCTTCCTAGCACGCCTCTATGGACCTGTGCTTCATTGACACCAATGATGGTATAAGGTTTCCACCCATAGACATGAGTTGTCAATTGATAATGAGATCACATATCATTGAGAGAATGATATGGTGGACAGACCCAAACTAAGTAAGCAAATTAGGATTGTGTCATCGTGGTTCGGCTTTTGCCAAGCTTTTCTTATGTCATTAATAGCCCCTTGTATTCCTTAGACCAAGAGATACATACAACCCCTGTATCGGAAGAAAGCTTTGAGGTCAATGTAAACGTCATCCTATGAGAGGGTGATCATAAAGGTGTCTCCTCAGTGATCTTGGAAGTATCCTCATGGGGCTGTATGTATCGAGATGGAATTTGGTTGTCCTCCCAAGTCTGGAGAGATATACTGGGCCCACCTTCCGTAATCGATATCGTAACACCGGGCTTGCAAGCATGTGGTTAAGAGAGTTAATCACAAAGTGACATCGGATTACTGAACGAGTAAAGTACTTTGATGTGAACGTGATCGGGAACTCAGGGTATGACGTATACCCATTTTGATTTACCTAATCTCTAGGCAAGTAAAAATATCGCGAGACTAAGGAATATATATATGGGATTGATTGAATCCTGGCATCGCGCTGAACATCCGATATGATCACTTCCGCGAATGTGTGAGAGTCACATATGCTTCCCTGCACTTCACCGTTGATTATTGATAGAAGATCATGTCCGTGATATTCTCGAACTCTGCTAGGTTTACAATAATTTTAACGTGGTCCTCATCGCCAGGATAGATTGGATATTTGGTTTATGAAAGTTTTTTGTTCGAGTCCGGATGGTATCCGGATCTCAGCGAGAAGAAGTTCCAAATGGTCCTGAGAATAAGATTCATATAAGGCAAAGTGCAGTTTTGGAGTCTCGGAATTGTTCCCAAAGTTAACTTCCCAGACAAATTTTATCGTAAGCTTTAGAACTCTTCCCATAGGGGGCCAACGTGGTCCCACCCTTCCGGAGGGCTGCATGGGCCTATGAGGGAGTGTCCTGGGCTGCATTGGGCCAGGCCTAGGCAAGGCCCCATAGGGGCCTCAGCCGATTCCTAGATAAGTTTAAACTCATTAAATCTAGAGATAAGATAAGATAGGATTTCTAGATATGAGAGAGTTTAAATTGTTTAAATTAGAGATAGGCTTGAGGAGAGAAGTTAGGGCTGGCCATTCCCCTCTATAAATATAGAGGGCTGGGTGCACCTTCTCCCCTACACACACCTTCCCTCCCAACCCTAGTTTCCCCCGGGCTGCCCTTCCACTCTCCCTCCCCGACTCGCTTCAGAAAGCGGGTTTCATGCAAGAGAAATTCTCCACCATATACACCACGCTCAGTCAAGGTTTGTCAGATCCAGTAATCCATCTCTCCACCATACTGGGCTGGTCCGAGGGAAGAAGGAGATCGCCGAGGTGCCGTGACGTAGCATCTCTACGGAGGCACCGCCACTTCTGTGGTGCTAGATCGGATTCACTATCATGAGGAGGAGAAGTACAGTATGACTACATCACCCAATGCTCCGATTTAACGCTCTGCCACCGCGGGCGAATCTTCAAGGGTATGAAGATCTAATCCAATCTCTTCGTTGTTTGTATCTCCTAGATTAGATCTTGGCTTTCCTCCTGCTCGCTTCGTAGAGAGAAAATTTTTGATTTACTATGCGCGAAACCCTTCAAAGTGGGTAATGTGAGCTAGATTCATGCGTGAGATGTGATTCACGAGTAGTAACGCAATAGGCGGTTGCATGCGGGAGTTGATGTTTTCTGTTGGTCAAGCTTCTTGGTTTGTGTTCTTCTTATGACGCTGTATAGTAAGATTGTAGCTGTCCAGGGCCAACTTCCACGCCGGACGCCGCTTTCATGAGACCGGGTTCGCACTTGACGTGGTGGCTTGTCTCCACACATGCGTACCGGGTGGATGTCACGGGCTTTCTTCTTCACTATAGTGATCATGCGGATTAACACCGGAGTTTATGGCAACCGCATAATATCACTGCTGTGGCTTTCCGAGGTGGGGCAAGAATCGCTTCTAGTATTCATCTACTCCCATAAGCCACGTAAAACATGCAACAAACAAAAAGTAGAGGCCGCTTAACTTGTTTTTGGCAGGAGTGTTTTCTCAGTGATATGGTATGGGCCCAAGCATGGATGTGTATGATGTATGCGATGATCATGTTTTGTAGAATGTTTCTAGCGACTTTGCATGTCGAAGTTGAGTACACAACCGCATAGAGCCATATGGGTTGTCTTTTATAATTGTGTATGACCCAAGGCGAGTCAACTTCTTATACTACCATGTAATAAATTTTACTTTATCGCTAAGTAGTTAAAGCAATAGCGTCAGAATGCTATTCGTGGTGGAGGCAATCTATGGTGGGAGTGATGGAGATCATGCTTAAATCGCACAAGATGGAGATCATCATGCGAAGATTAATAAGTACCATGTCACAGTTATATGCATGTGATAGTTTATCCTTTTATGTATCTTATTATGCTTAGATCATATCGTAGTAGCATTATAAGATGATTCCTCACTCTAAAGATCAAGATAAAACTGTATTCTCCGTGAAGTATGCACTGCTATGTAAAGTTCGGTCAGGTCCAAGCATCACGCGATGATCTAAAAGCATAGACTCTACGACATTATTGACAACGGGTGTTTAGCCGCTTTTGCAATATCGCTGAAATATCTTGGTCTAACTTGACGAGCCTAGCATGTACATGTGTATATGGCTCCTCGAATAAGAACCGAAAGGCATAAGCACAGAGTCATATGAATGATATGAGATCGACACTTCGTTGTCTCATCATTGAAAACCGACATCCTTCTCGTGATGATCGGATTAGGTGTGGTGAATTTGGACTTCGCGGTTCACTAAACAACTTGAGAGGGATGTTGGAATTTAGTAGCGGAGTTCAATTCTAGTAATTTGATTAAATTGAACTATTTATCATGAACATAGTCTAAATTGTACTTGCAACATCAGAGATCATATGGCCAAGTCCAACTTCAACTTCAACGCTTTTGGCCGCTGAGAAAGAAAAGCTTAGAAACAATGGGTCTAACTTCACCAACTTAGTTCTCGCAATCTAAGAATCATTCGTCTCACATTACAAAAAGTGATCTATGTCCTTGAGAAAGCGCTTAGGTGGTTTCAAGAGTAGATGTATACCGGCTGATGAAAAGCTGTTTATCGGGTCAAGGCAAGGATGATTATGATTTGATTAAGACTTATGTTGTATGCTATGGAATCGGATCTTCAAAATCGCTTGAGTGGAGTTCTACCGCCCTTTGAGATTCTCGAGGAGCTGAAAACCATGTTTCCCGACCAAAGCTCCGCTCGGAGAGATATGGAGATCTCCGAGAAGTTCTTTAATCGCAAGATGGAGGAAGGAGTTCCGGCGTAGTGAGCACGCCGCCATTAAGATGTCGGGCTACACTTTCAACCGCCTTTGGAGCAACTGGATCGCAAGATTCCAGGTGAGGAGCCTTTGATCGACAAGTGGTTCGCAATCTACTCCTTCCCAGCTACAAAAAAAAGTTTCAGAGTGACTCATAATCAGATTGGTTCCAATCGAGCATTTATCACCGTTAGCTTCTTCGCAGTCAAGGCATACGTGGTGGAAGGTGGACATCAAAAAGGATAACTCATGTGTCAGATGGTCAACAAGCCTCCTTAAGAAAGGTAAAGGTGCAAAGAAGCTCTTCAAGAAAGGCGAGGAGTAAGTGTTGTCCTCTCACCGAGAAGAAGCTCTCAAGTCTGGTCCTAAGCTTCATTATTAATTCGAAAGTGCTTCCTATTGCATGGACAAGGGTCATCTGAAGAATCGCTCCAAAGCACTTTAGTTATGTGCTAAGAAGGGCCTGGCACCATCAAAGGTATATTTGATATACATGTTATTGATGTTTTCTCTTACTAGCCCCTCGCTAGTGTTCGGCATTTGATAACTGGGTTCGGGCCAGTTAATATTTGTTGACGAACTCAAACAGAGCTACGAATGTGACGGCGCCATGGTGAGGGATGAGGTGACGATGCGCTGCTGTCAAACGGATCAAGAGTTGATGTGATACGTCACGTTTTACGCCTCCTCTTAGTTTTACCTCTTTCCTGGATTAGTTTTAAACCTTAATAAATGTTATATTATGTGCCTAAGCGCTTGAAGTTATGAACATTATTTCCGGATCGGTGGTTTATCGCAAGACTCGGTTATTCATTTAAATCGGAGAATAATGGTTGTTCTATTTATATGAGAACATCTTTGCATGGTCATGCAATTCCTCTTGTGAGTGGTTATTTCTTCTAAATCTCGGAAGGGATGAAACACACATCCATAATACATTGAGGCTAAGAGATGCAAAAAGTAGATAGTGATAATACTACTTATTTGTGGTAATGCTGCTCAGGTCATATTGGTGTAAAGCGATGAAGAAACTCCATTCTGATGGACTTTGGAGTCTCTTGATTTTGAATCATTTGACACATGCGAATCCATGCCTCATGGGCAAGATGATCAAAACCCTGCTTCTCCTGAGATGATGGAGCGAGCAACGGACTTGTTGGAAATCATACATACCGATGTATGCGACCGATGAGTGTTTCACGCTGTGGATATCGCTATTTTCTCACTTTTACCGATGACTTAAGTAGATATGGGTATATCTATTTAATGAAACATAAATCTGAAACATTTGAAAAGTTCAAAGAATTTCAGAATGAAGTGGAGAACCACTATAACAGTAAAAGATTAAGTTTCTACGATCCGATCGTGGGGAGAATATTTGAGTTATGATTTTCACGCATCTCAAAGCAAGTGGAATCAAGCTTCACAACTCACGCCACCCGAACACCACAGCAATGGTGTGTCTGATCGCTGGAATCGAACCCTATTAGATATGGTCCGATCGATGATGTCTCTTACTGATTTGCCGCTATCATTTTGGGGTTATGCATTAGAAACCGCTGCATTCACTTTAAATAGAGATCCATCTAAACTGCTGGAGACGACATCTCATGAACCACGGTTTGCGCTAAACCTAAGTTGTCGCTTAAAGTTTGGGGACGCGGTTACGCCAAGAAGTTGATGCCGACAAGCTCGAACCCAAAGAGGAGAAATGCGCCTTCATAGGATACCCTAAGGAAACTATTGGTATACCTTCTATCACAAAATCCGAAGGCAAAGTGTTTGGTCAGAAGAACCGTTCCTTTCTTTGAGAAGGAGTTTCTCGAAAAGAAGTGAGTGGGAGGAAAAGTAGAGCTAGACGAGGTTATTGAACCTTCTCTTGAATTGAGAGTAGCGCAGCACCTAAAATTATTCCAGTGTCAACGCACTAACAATAGAGGAAGCTAATGACAAGATCATGAAGCTTCTGGACGACGCTGTCTATCGAACGCCGCAGGTCGACAAGGTCGTGTTCTCCCGAGTGGGTACGCAACTCGCTCGGTTTCACCGCCTTGTTAGTAGAAGATGCTAACCCACGAACTATGAGGAAGCCGGCGATGAGCCCAGATGAGAAATGGCTAGAAGCCATGAAATCAATTAGGATCCATGAGCGAAAACCAAGTATGGACTTTGTGGATCTTCCTAGCGATCTAAAGGTCGTTGAGTGCAAATGGATCTTCAAGAAGAAAACGGACGCGATGGTAATGTTACCGCTATAGCACGGCTTGTCGCGAAAAGGTTTTCGACAAGTTCAAGGTGTCACTATGATGAGACTTTCTCTCCAGAAGCGATGTTTAAGTCCATTCGATTTTATTAGCAATTGCTGCGCTTTCATGATTATGAAATATGGCAAATGGATGTTAAGATCGCTTTCCTCAATGGCAACATTGATGAAGAGTTGTATATGATGCAACCCAAGGTTTTGTTGATCCTAAGGATGTGATAAAGTATGCAAACTTCAGCTGCCCATTTATGGATCAAGCAAGCATCTCGAGTTGGAACCTTCGCTTTGATCAAGTGATCAAGAGCTTTGGATTTGCGAAAGTTCCAAATTGCTACTTAAGCTTGCATCTACAAGAAAGTGAGTGGGAGCTCGTGACGCTTCCGGTACTATATGTGGATGACATATTGATTATTGGAAATGACATCAACATGCTTAACGATGTGAAGAGTTATTTGAACAAGTGTTTTCAATGAAAGACCTAGGTGAAGCTTCTTATATATTAGGCATCAAAATCTATAGAGATAGATAAAGACGCTGATAGCTTTTGGCCGTGAGCACATACCTAGACAAAGTTCAAAAGGTTCGTAATGGATAAGGCATTGAAAGGTTCAAGACCTATGTTGTCGTAAGATATTGAGCAAGGCCTGTCCAGCTACCACGGTAAATGATAGGGAAGCTATGAGCAAAGTGCCTTATGCCTCGCCATAGGTTCCATCATGCATGCCATGCTGTACTAGACCGGATGTGTCCAATGCTCTTAGTTTGACGAGCAGACATCAAAGTGATCCAGAGAGGAACATCGATGTACCGTGAAGAACATCCTAAGGTACCTAAATAGGACTAAAGAAATGTTCTTAGTTCATGGGGGTGATGAATGTTCGTCAGAAAAGGTTACGCCGATGCTAGTTTCGACTAATCGACAAGGATGATTCTAAATCTGTGATACGTATATTTTCAATGGAGGAGCATGGAGTCGAGAAGCCTAAGCAATGCGTGATCATGGATCTACAAGGTGAGAGAAGCGAATACATGGCTGCCGCAGGCCAAGTGAAGGAGTTTGGATCAGAACTTCTCATCGAAGCTTATGTGGTTCCAAGTGCATTGGACCCACTGGAGATATTGTGTGACAACATCAAGCTATAGCACTCGCTAAGGAACCAAGATATCATCCAAAGACCAAGCATCTATCAACCGTCAAGTTTCATATATAATCCGAGATTATATAGCGATGGAGATCTCAAGATCGAAAGGTACATACAGATCTGAATGTCGCAGATCCATTGACTAAACTCTTCCACGTAAAATATGATCAGCACCTCAGCTATGGGTGTGAGATTGTCGCCAAATGTGAACTAGATTATCGACCTAGTGCAAGTGGGAGACTGTTAATTATGCCCCAGAGGCAATAATAAAGATGTTATTATTGGTTGATAATTTTGTTCATGATAAAGTTTATATTCCATGCTAGAATTGTATTAAGAAACATTAATACTTGTGTGGTTTGTGAACAACACCGTGTCCCTAGACGCCTCTATGGACTAGCTCATTGATCAATGATGGTTAAGGCTTCCTAACCATAGACATGAGTTGTCAATTGATAATGAGATCATATCATTGGGAGAATGATATGGTGGACAGACTCAAACTAAGCGGGCTAAATTAGATCGTATCATCGTGTTCGCTTTCATGCGTAAGTTTTTTCTTATGTCAAATATTGTATTCTTTAGACCATGAGATAATACAACCGCATCGGAAGAAAGCTTTGAGGTCATCAAACGCCATCCTATGAGAGGGTGATCATAAAGGTGTCTCTCGTGTGATCGAAAGTATTCTGTGGTCAGATGTATCGATGGAATTTGTCCTCCCAAGCTCGGAGAGATATATTTCATTCCCACTCTAATCGATATCAACACCGCTTGCAAGCATGTGGTTAAGGAGTTAATCACAAAGTGATATCGGATTAAGGAACCAGTAAAGCATTTGGCCGTGAATCTAGATTGAACTAGGTATGACGCATACCGACGATCGAATCTCGGGCAAGTAAAATATCGCGAGACGAAGGAATATATATATGGGATTGATTGAATCCTGGCATCGCGGTTCATCCGATATGATCATAGATGAATGTGGGAGTCAATATGGGTGCCTGCACTTCGTTGATTATTGATAGAAGATCATGTTCTGATATTCTCGAACCCGCAGGTCACACACTTAACTTGTCTCACGCTAGGATAGATTGATATTTGGTTTATGAGTTTTTGTTCGAGTCTCATGGGATCCGGATATCACGAGAGGTTCCGAATGGTCCCGAGAATAAGATTCATATAAGGCAAAGGCAATTTTGGAATTCGAATTGTTCCGGGTTAATCGGTATTGTACCGAAGCTTTAGAACCTTCCGGAAGGGGCCAACGTGGTCCCACCTTCCGGAGGGGGCAGGGCCATGAGGAGTGTCCGGCAAGATTAGAAATAGGGCACAAGGCCCCATAGGGCCCAGCCGATCCTAGATAAGTTTAAATCGCTTAAACTAGAGATAAGATAAGATAGGATTTCTAGATAAGGGAGAGTAAATTGTTTAAACTAGAGATAGGCTTGGAGGAGAGGTTAGGGCTGGCCGCCTCTATAAATAGAGGGTGGTGCGCCTCCTTACACACACCTTCCTCCAACCCTAGTTGCCCCGCTGCCTTCCACTCTCCCTCCCGACTGCTTGTAGGTGAAGCCCACTACAGAAATTCTCCACCATATACACCACGCCCAGGTCAGAGATCCAATCCATCTCTCCACCATACTCGCTGGTCCGAGGAAGGAGGAGACGCCGAGGTGCTGACGCAGTGCATCTCACGAGGCACCGCCACTTGTGGTGCTAGATCGGATCGGATCACAGGAGGAGAAGCAGTATGATTACATCACCCACTGCTCATTTAACGCTCATCAGGCGAATCTTCAAGGGTATGAAGATCTAGTCCAATCTCTCCTTGTTTGCATCTCCTAGATTAGATCTTGGCTTTCCTCTCCTGCTCGCCTCGTGAGAAAAATTTGATTTACTATGCTAAACCCTTCACTCTAAACATGAGCAAGAAAGATGGAGTTCTAATAGTAAGACAAAGTAACTATGCATGCACATGAAAGGTTACAAACAAAGATCATGAATAACATGCATCGAAAAAACATTTGTTTGTTTCACATACAAAACATGGCATTGTGGCATTCATTGTCCCTCATGGAGTAGCAAATAGATGCATAGGACACCTTCAAAGCTCATAAGAGTGACTAGATACAAATAGCACAAGAACAAGTAATATCAACAATATGCATCAATCAATAAGTTTTGGGAAGGATAAAAGGTGAAGACTAATATAATAGTGGAAACAAAGGACCTTCATAAGGGAAGGTGGATTTCAAGTTTCAAAAAGAGCTTCCAAAAATTATGGTTCTTCTTAGCTTTCAGCCCTCATTGCCCCTATCATAAGCATCTTGAAGTGATTAAGGTTAAAGTGAACAAACTATGGAGTATATGCTTGACAAAGCATCAGCTACAATCTCATGTCCCTTGAATACGAGGGCCGCCTCCTCATGCTACTCAAGTTTAGTTACTTGCAAGTTCTGTCATAGTAAGTACATGTGTATCATAGAGAACCGCCAAACGGGTACCCTTGCACATGATACAAGATTCATCCCATAATCAAAATGACAAGGCAAGGCATAAATGAGCATCTCAGCAATCTTCTTATTTACCATGGGAATATGGTGCTTTTTTGTCTCTTTCCTCTTTTCTCATATTTTTTTATAAGAAGAATGCTTCATAGATGTCACTATGGTGATGATGCAAGTTTCCACCATGATTAGACATGGCTTAGGCTAGTGGCCCAAGAGTTTATCTAACACACATACATAACTCGATGGACTTACAAGCTCCCCTTTCATTTCACAATCACCCATTTACATTTATAGACAAAAGATCATGATATCAATCGTACAATGTACAAGTGCACGTTGAAAGCGTTCCGCATGACAACATAGTTCTGCTAATCACAACGTATAATTGCAAGCATATACAACATAGATGACACAATGGTTCAATTTTATTAGGGGAAGAAAAATAAAGTGTGCCCTCAAGTTCGTGAGAGCTTTAATCACTAAGTTTTCACATAACAAAATACTTTTTAATTGGAAGATAGATGAAAACAAGAATATACTTGGAATGGTAACACACCATGCATAGGAATTTATAGTAAACACTTTGGAATAACTTGGTTTATTAGAGTTGATGGCTGAGTAGAACTTATTCATACAAGTGGAGGCTAGCAAAAAAGGAGCGACTAACTAAGAGAGAGAGCAATAATGGCCATAATCATGCAGAGCGACAAATCATTACTAATCAAAGCATAAAGTGGTACTACAAGTCAAGGACTAAATTATCATAGAGGCTATGGTGACTTGTTCATAGTCATAACATGGTGTGAGCATGCGCCAAGTCAACCCAAACAAAGCATCAAAAGAGAATACCACAATACTATGATTTTGTATGCTAAAACAACGCATTCCTTGAAGGCACATTAAGCAACCTCAATTGTTTGGAACAAGTCATGCTACAGCAATAATCACTAAGCATAAGGTCAAAACAACACCTAGCATGACATGCTAAAGTCTAAGTCACACTAAAGCAAGCTCCTCTTGTACTATTCAAGCAAGAACTTCTACTCCTCCAACACCAATCAACTTATTTGAAACAACAAACCGAGAACGGGGGTCCAAACTACTTTATTCAAGCAAACTAAGCAAACCAAACAAAAAATAAGATGCTCCAAGAACAACACAACTGTGCATGAAACAATAAAAGCGATGTGTTTAGAAAGACCTGAGCTTTTTATTGATGAAGAAGGGGATGCCTTAGGCATCCCCAAGCTTTGAAGCTTATACCTCTTGAATATTTCTTGGGGTGACATGGGGTGGCATCCCCAAGCTTGAGCTTTTGTCCATTCTTCATCTCATTACATTATTCTTTCTCTACACCTGAAAATTTTCCTTCATACAAAACTTCACACAATCTTCATTAGCAACATTAAGGTATTCAAAATATAATAGACCTTTGGGCTTAGCTTTAGAATAGAAAAACTTTCACTAAAAACACAAGCTACTATAGAAATTCCCTCAAAAGCTTAATTTCCCAAAAAGAACCCAAAAAGGAATCAATAAGAACCAAATGCAAATAATGACTAAATCAACAAACAGATCAGGTAGAAACCGTTTTTTTCGAAGACCTTATGTTGCTCAAATCAAAAACTGTTGAACTAAAAAAAGTTATATAAGCCAACTTACAGATATTTTACACGAAGTTTTACGGTGGAGCACAAAAATCTGTTTCAGACAAAGAATTCTCAAATCTTACTTTCCTCTATTAGAGGTCATTCTTGGCACAAAAAGCAAATAAAAAGGATAATGAGAGGTCATTACTGAAGTAGTAACTTCCAAGACTCAAGAAAACTTTTGGGTTATTTCTCAATAAGTACTTTTCTTTAACGCCTTTAAGTTAGGCACAAAAAGTAAGAATCAAGTATTTTCAAATGAAGAAGAATTAACAGCAAACCTTGCTTTCAAAGGTGGAGCAAACAGCAATCTCTCTCTCCTCATAGGGAAGTTTTCAATACCTTTCTTTAATGGAAATTTATATTTAATGGCGCTTTCTTTCATATCAACGATGGCACCAACAATTCTAAGAAAAGGTCTTCCCAAAGTAATAGGATGGAAGCATTGTATTCAACATACAAAACATAGAAATCAACAGTGACATAAGCATTGTTAACTATAATAAGAACATCATTAACACTCCCCATGAGTTTCTTTTTAAAATTATCGCTAAGTGACATCCAAATAACAATCTTCCAAAGGTGGCAAATCAAGAATTTCATAAATCTTCTAGGCATAATAGAGACACTAGAACCAAGGTCACATGAAGCTTTTGAGATCAAAGTCATTCACTTGCATATTAATAATGGGTTCCAACTATCTTCTACTTTCCTAGGAATAGAGGCTTTGTGTTTCAACTTCTCTTCCTTAATTTTAATAAGACATCCTAATGTGTTTGGTGAAAGCTATGCATATCACTAGAATCAGTGACTTCTAGCAAGCTTTGTAGGAACATAATCACTTCAGAAATATTGCAACCATCAAGATCAAAATCAAACTTAGCATCACTAGTAGTAGACTCATTGGTTTAGGCAATGTGGTAGGAGGAATAGGGCTTCTTGTGGTTTAGTGGCATCCATATTGGTGGTGGTGATAGTGCACACACTATTGTTTCTAGCAATTTCAGCTATCTTTCCCACTTAGCATGTAGTTGAGCTAACAGTGAACATTTTCATCAATAGTAACTTCTATGGCATGAGAAGCAAAGAATGTACTTTCCAAAGTTTCAGGTTTAGCAACCATTTTATTAATCAATGAGGATCTGTGCTTTAATAAAGAGGAAATATTTTTTCTTAGCACTCAAAATTTTTGATCTGTAAACTAGAATTTCTATTCAAATTCTCAAGATAATGACTAATATTTTTGATATCGCAGATTATTCTTCCATAGTTTTTGTGAATACCCTGTTTTGCTCATATTGGATTTGCATAAATTTTTTAGTGGATCTTTCAACTTAGAACTTATCTTCACTAGGCATTCCAGATCTACCATGATAAGTATTGTTATTATTAGGAGGATATGGCCTATAGTTATTACCATAAGCATTGTTTCCAAAATTATTATTCCTAATGAAGTTCACATCAAATTTCTTCTTGTTGAGCAAACCAAATAAGCTAAGGGAACATTATTTGGATCTAAAGGAGCTTTCCCATTAACAAGCATATACGGGATAACATCAATCTTATCACTCAAAGAGGAGGTTTCTTCAATGTAATTTACCTTCTTACCATGTGGATCTCTTAGTGTGCCATTCAGAATAATTAACCATCATATTATCAAGGAGCTTTGTTGCAGCACCCAAGGTAATGGTCATAAAGGTACTCCAAGAATTTAACTGAATCCAACAGGTTTCTTGAAGAGAAGTTCAAACTCGATAAAAAGTCTGGATAATCATCCAAGCAAGAAGTCCATGAGTTAGCAATTCTTAACCAAAGATTTCATTCTTTCCCAAGCATGAGCAACATGTTCATTATCAAGTTGTTTAAATTTCATTATTTCACTTCACATAGATATAATCTAGCAGGAGGATAGCATTTTCCAATAAAAGCATCTTTGCACTTAATCCAAGAATCACACTGCTTTCTAGGAAAGGATAGCAACCATTCTTTAGCTTTTCCTCTCATGAGAAAGGAAACAACTTGAGCTTAATGATATCTCCATCTACATCCTTATATTTTGCATCTCACAAAGCTCAATAGTTATTGAGGTGGGGCAAGCAGATCATCGTAACTAGCAATTTAAAATTCTCCTCATCACAAGATTCAACAAAGCAGTGCTTAATTTCATAAAAGGTAGCATCAGGAGCAGGTGGAGAAATAGGAGTACTTAGGAAATCATTATTGTTTGTGCTAGTAAGTCACACAACCATAGCAAGAGTTCATTTTGGAAAAAGTGGAGCAAGCCAATAGCAGCAAAAACTATAGCAGGAACTAATTTTTTTGTGTTTTTGATAAGAGAAAGCAAACCAAACCAAACTAAACTATTTTTTTGGAGTTTTTGATAAAAATAGGGAAACAAAACCAAGAAAAAGAAACTAAGAAAAACAAAACAAAGTAAAGAGAAAGGTTGTGAAGGACTCCCCTAGAAGACGCCCTTAGCCTCTCGCAACGGGCGCTTAGAAAAGTCTTGATGGTGCTTACTAGCTTGTTGGGAGACCCCAAGAGGAAGGTATGATGAGCACAACAACATGTTTTCCCTCAATAAGAAACCAAGGTTATTAAACCAGTAGGAGGAAGGAAACGACTCAAAGGTTTTGCTAGCAACTTGGAAACCTGCACAAAACAAACTCAAGACTTTGACCCAATGAATAGTGAGGTTGTCAATCTCACGGCTTGCTTGAAAACAAAGGATTAACTGTATGGTTTGGAAGGTAATAGTGGTCTGAAGAAAGTAAACAAGAATAATGGAAGATGTATCAATGGTAAAGATTGACCGGTCCATAGTTCACTAGAGGTCTTCCTTAAGATAAACAAACATGGCATGGTGGGTAAACAAATTACAGCAAAGGTAATTGACAGGATCGAGCAAGGCATATCAATGCAATACTAGACATTCATGATCCTATGAGATCTGGACAATACAACAAGATACATAGACCGCCATCCAACCCATCTATGACTAGTAATCCACCTTCAGGTTATCATCCTAACCCCTGTCTAGTATTAAGTTGCAAGCAAATCATGAAGCAAAGTGTATAAGGTAAAAATCCACTTGTTCCATGAACAAGAGATCGTTGTTTTCTCCCTAGTGGCAACAACACATATACAACCTTAGATATTTCACACTTACCTTAGATTTACTAGAGGCATGAACCCACTATAGAGCATAAATACCCTCTTGGAGTCACTAGCATCTACTTGGCCAAGATATCTACTAGAAAGGAGAGCATGCAAGATCACAAACAATACGTACATCATAGAATCAATAAGACAAAACCATTAATCAATCCGATATAGTAATCTCAATATCCATCGATCCACGTAAACACAACATGCATGATTACAAATAGATGATCTTGATCATGAAAGCTCACAATATCTAAACATGGTAAATAACAAAGGAGGAGATAAAACCATGTATCTACTACATGGACCAGATGATTCCAAGGTGGAACTACTCACACTTCATACGGAGGATGGCATGATGAAGAAGAAAGCTCATGGATGATCTCCTCCGGCAGGGTGCCGTGAAGAGCTTCAGATCCCCCAATCTAGGGACGATGGTGGCGGCGGATACAGATGGTTTCGTGGAATATTGATCGGGCACTTAGGATTTCTGCATCGGGGGGTCTTTATAGGCGAAGAGGCGAGGCAGGGGCACCCAGGGAGGCCACACCCCTAGGCGCGGACTAGTCCCAGCCTCGTGGCTGTGGGGTGTGTCTCGTGGCTCCTCCATCTCGTATTCAGGCTTCATGTTCCTCACGGTAAAATATTGACTTTGGCTTTTGTCTCATCCAATTCGAGAATATTGATTTTCAGCCTTCGGAACCAAAAATAGAAGAAAAACAGTAACCGTCACCAGTGGCATCTTTGTTAATAGGTTAGTACCGTAAAACATATAAAACACCTCAAAGTGTAGACAAAGCAAATCAAAGTAGATACTAAACAAGCATGGAACATAAAATTATAGATATTGCCGACGATCAACGAGTCAGATAAGCGCAGCATTTCGGTTGTGCTCAATGATGCGCCACCATCGCGACGGCAAAAGCATCCTCCAAGACATCCATGAGGGTATCATCATCATGCAGCAGTACTTAGTCGCCAAAGTTCTATGAGATGGGTTCTATCGCCAACGGCAATGAATGATGCCAAGGACATCTTCCAGAGGTGCAACGCTTATTAGAGGTACGCGGACAAGCCACACGCCGCCAGATCCGAGCTAAGGCCTATACCGCTGGCCTTTCCTTTGCCTCCAAAGGGGGCCTCGACATGATCCGCAAACGCCAAAGTCCTCGCCAGAGGTCACGCCTTCCTCCTGATCGAGTAGAAAATTCACCAAGTGGATCGAGGCATGTCCATTACCAACCAAAGCGGCAAAACTGCTATCAAATTTTTCAGTCCATTGTCTACAGGTTCATGACTCATAGCATCACAATGTATAACGACTCAAACTTCATCTCAAAGAAATTTTGAGACTTTTGCGGAACCTCTGATCAACATATCATACGCCTCCGGTGCACCCGCATACCAATAGACAGTCGAAAAGGCCAACTACTTACAGGCAAAGCAGATCAAGAAGCGCCTTACTTTGCCCACTCGAAAGGCTTGTAGGAGCCCCGGTCAGATGAGCTACCTCAGCATCCTCTAGAGCTCATGACAACACCAAACAGCTCAACCTACACACCCTTCTTCATGGTATAGAGTCAAGTCGTGGCTTCCCGCCGAGGTACGCCTACAA
Organism: Avena insularis; assembly: GCA_023614405.1. NCBI lineage: Eukaryota > Viridiplantae > Streptophyta > Magnoliopsida > Poales > Poaceae > Avena > Avena insularis. The sequence goes on along the minus strand of JAJUPC010000736.1, from coordinate 70,739 downwards.
GGCCCCATAGGTTGTCAAGCATCGTGAAGTTTAATCATCGGCAAGACTTGAAGATGTCATCGACACACTAAAATGCATGCGACATCGCCATGCTCGATCAGCGGTCCATCGCCAGAGCCTCCAAGAATTACCACAGCCGCCGGTTTCAAGGTCCTTTCGCTGAAGGAGAGCTTCGTCTCCGCGATCAAGCAAGAAGGGCACAAGAAGCTCGAGTCACCGAGAAGGACCCTACATTGTTACAAGTCATCTCATCAGGGCGCCTCACCATGGATGTTGCATCGAGTAGAATACTCTAATCCCCTTGAACGTCAGATGATCAGAATACATCCCAAAAATTCTTGCAAATTTTGAAATGTGAAAAAATAAACAAACAAAAGAAATAAATGTTGAAATTTAGGGGAAAGAAACATTTTGGTTTCTAATGGAAACATCAATACCTTATTTGAACAAAATTTGAATGAGAAAGCAACAAACAACTATTCAAAAGATCAAATGCATTCTTGCATGGAATGTATCTTGAATTTAAGAACTTGGAAAAAGTTAAACCAAAACCTAAACCCTAATAATAGAAATCATCATCAACATCACTCCAAGACTATGGCTTTGTTCCATATAAAAATTTAACAAGAAACATTCCTAAATAATCAAAATTGGTAAACAAAAATATTACAAAACCACGGGAATTGATTTCACTCTATTTGGAGCAATGGATAAAAACTTATGATTTTTATAAGATAAAAGAAAGTATTTCCAAGGCTAATAAAATCTCATAGCTAAAAATCAATACCAAATTGTGAACAAAGTAATCCTAGAAGGATTTATAAAATAAATAATTATTAAATAGAATTATACAAATTGAATCAGTATTTTGGATCTATAAATAAAAAGATATGAATTTTATAAGATAAAAGAAAGAAATAAGTAAATAAAATTATTGCAAAGATAATTTAAACCATGGTGAATCCATGAGTAAAATGGAATAAAAGTATACCTAAATAATATAAAATATAAAGGATTATTTAAATAAAATTATATGGGCTTATGAACCATATTAAAATTTTATTTAAATAAATACCAATATGCATCACTTAATTTTAATTGAATGATAATTGATAAAAATATTTGAATTGGACTAAATAATACACTAATAATTGGTATAAAACCTACTGAAATGTTGGTGAAGTTTTGAAATCAAAAGAGGTTTGAATCATTTGATTTGCTTAAAAACATAAAAATAAAAAAAGAAAAGGAAAAAAGTTTTGAAGAAAAAAGGAACCCAACCAGCTGCCCAAAATAGCCCAACACCCCAGGCCCAATAGCAAGGCACCTGCCCACCGCCTCTCCCTCTCGCCCTTCTCTCACCAGCGCCTCATCGACCTTGACCCCACCCACCACTGTCATTATCACAACCCGCCCAAGCCTGCTCCTCCGCTGCTTCAGACAGAATTGATTCACAAATTCGCTAAGCTGGAGTAATTCTCTCCCCACCATGCCTTCTTAACCCCTCCCTCCTCCCCATTTCCTCAACCTCGCCCAGAGAGCCCTGTGATGCTCGGATTGCTTCGCACCGGCCATTGCACCTGGCCGAGCCCCGACGACAATTATGGTGAACCTCGACCACCCTTGCCCTCCGTTCACCCTTATTCTTCTTGTCGTCATCAGGCCCACCTACTGACACTTGCCATTTCTTTGCTAGTGGCCCAAGAGCTCGCCTCCGTCTTCGACTGCACGCACCTGACGGTGAGCACATCTCCGACGAGGAATCGCCGCCGCACCCGCGCACCCCTGCCTCGCCCACGACCACCTTGAGAACCACCGCGACCCTAGTAAACCTCTGGGCCCCCTCCCTTGCCCCATGGCCTCCAAACATCACCGCTGATGCGCCGCCACAACCCACCAAAGAGCCACGCTAGTTCGTTACACGCTCGTCCATCGGATCCGACCTAAAGGCTAGGATTAGAATAAGCACGAAGGGGTATCCATCGAGCTGATCCTCTCAGATTCATTTATATCTAATGGCTAGCATTGCTTGATCCGCGCGAATCGGTACCAGCCAATCAGAAAGCGCCACGTGTTAGTGTTTTTGATTTAAAATCCAGATTTGATCTATTAGTTGATTTAACTTGTAAAATTCATAACTTTTTATCTGTATTTTATAAAATTACAAATTAGGTGTCTATGGATTCATAAAAATGTAAACTTTGCATATATGGCCTTACTTTGGTTATTTGTTTCTAAAAAATTAGAGTTTTATGCAGAGACATTTGTAGGGCTATTTTGACTATAAAAAATTGTTCTAAAAATTATTTTGAGTAAATCCATTTGCAAATGGTTTTGTTTTGAACCCTGACCATAAACACAACATTTGATATTAAAATATATTTTGTTGACACTAGAAATTATCCCTTTGAATAAAAGCATTTAGTAAAACAATGATTTAAATAACCAAATTGCTCTTAACTTGGTCTCCAATTGAAATTACACTTTTATAAAAAGGACCAGTAGGTGTTTGTAATGTTTAGAACCTTTTAGGAACAAATTTTTCAATAAAATAGCCTTTTGCATGCTCGTATGCTTTCTTTTGTTTTTCTTGCTTTGTTTTAAGGTTATTTTAAAAGGAAGTTTTGAATGTGTGCTTTGCTTGATTGTGTTGTAGTGAACTTTGAAGAGTGTGGAAAATTGCATGATCAAGGAGAGTACCTGAATTATTATACCGTAAATGCAAGTGATACTTGGTCATCAAAAAGTCCTATCTTTCAATATTATGCTAATGATTTTTTTTTTGTAGTATGCATGATAGACTATTTTGTATATTTCTATGTTATGCTAAACTCTATAGTATCTACTCTTGCAGTACTTCCTAAAGATAGAGGAGACATGGTGTTTAGAATGCTTTTAGTCTAGCTAAGGTATAGATTTGTGGGTGGAAATCATGATATGATGTCTTATGAAATGCAAGTATGGTTTTGGACTAATGAAAAAACTGATGTTAATGAAACACCTGGGTGGAAATGGGACTTGTATGGATGGATTTTTGTTGAGGGTTACCCAGTGCCCATTTCTATGGTTTACCCTGTGTATCTCTACTTGTGATGGCCACACCCAGAAATGTCAAACAGATTGGAGACATCTTTTCACTAAAGCTTCTAGTTATGTACCACATGGTATACATATGGGCTCGGCCGACCAACTAAGTTGCAAGGTAACTCAAAATGATGGATAGAAGGTGGTACGATGATAGGATGGAACGCGTCCATGGTGGTCTCGAGGGATTGCTTCTAAAAAGTCTCTGTCTCTGATGCATGTTGAGTCTTGTGGGTAAAGTGCACCACCTTCTCGAGAGGGTAAAACTGGCACTTCTAGCCGTGTCCCCTCAAGTTATGGACAATTTTGAGAATCAAGAGAAGTTAGCTTCAAGAATATCATCATTCTAATTTCTAAGTTAAAACTTGTTGGGTGAATAAGGCACCCGGTGTGTATCCAAAGGGTGCTATGTTTGATGAAGTGTTTTTGAAAAAAAGATAAAAACTATTTTTTCAAAGGATAGGAAAAAACTTATTTTATGAAAAAGGCAAGCCAAAACTCCACTTAGCCATATATTCATGTAGATGTTGGATTCTCCATATCAATATGATATCACTTTCCAATACAATTCAAATGTATTGACCCTTGTGGCTGTAATTCAATCAAGTGCTTTGCAGGTTTGTTTTGTCGTTAGTGACGCTTGATGAGTAGGGATTACAAGTCTATTAACCAACATGTTTGGTCAGGTATATAGAACACATGAAGGACTCCATGCTTTATAATTATATCTGCTGCTCAAATAAGATAGCCATATGAGCTATGTAAGTTGTAATGAACTATTTCATCCCTGGTTTTGAGTTATAATATGAACTTCGCTTTCTGATATTACATCTTAAATTGTGGGTGCTAGGCTAATCGTATCCGTAATGATCAGCATCATGATTGCGATCACGTGGGCCTTTTTACCTTAAAGGGTGAGGTCTGTTATCATATGATGCTTCTACCACTAGTTACCCTTTATTTCAATAAGGCTATTCAACCAAGGCTACTCAGCCTAACGCACGCAATGTACCTCCCTCGCTTGCTATGAAAGCTAAGTTCCTTGGCCCAAATATCCTTTTTATCCTTACATTATTTCTTGCTAAATACGCCAAGGGCTATGTGCTCACCATACTCTCACTTCGCCGATCGAAAAATAATGCATAATCACTTGAGTAGTCGTGAATTACCACCGCTAACAAAAAGGACATGCACATTATAAAGCACCACATGCCAATACATATAAACTTTACAAAGGGCATTACAAGACTACTTCCTCGAATAAATACAAATTTACATCATCTCGCTTTATTTATAGGACCTTAACTATTCTCGAGCATAACATTTGGCCCGATGCTGGAACAAACCTACAATTTCTTCAGACACAAGCTGGCCGCCATTAGCATGCGTAATGAGAGCAAGATGTCCCATAAACTACCATCCGGGTCAAGAGGCGATCCATTTGTTACTCTCGTAAGATTAACATCATGATGATGCAATCAGACGAGAGACAAGGCATCCTTTTGGACTGCAATTAGATGATGACACACCAACTCCTTTGACATGGCTCCTACCAGTCTGAAATTTACCAAGAAGACCCAAAAAAGTATAAGAAGCGTAGTGTCCAAAGTGCTGAACATGATGGACCAAATGGTCAGTCAAGTAGACAGACCTCGCTTGCTGGCCTTAACACCAAGAACCAGGCAGCACGCACGCAATCTTGCAATCGACACACGAGGATGATGGCTCGACCATGGTCCATCCAAAAGAAGCCACCAGCCTCCAACTCTTGTTACATCAAGCAGTTCATCCTCGAATCATGGCGCGCTTTCTTTCTATTCCTCGAATGAGATTCACAACTTACATAAAGCACGGGAGGAGCCAAATACACACAAAAGGTATACTCGAAAGAACATCTGGTTCATGAAGACTCACATTGAAGTTTCTCACCCATCTGCCGTGAATTCTCCAAGCAAGAAGTCCTCCCCGGCAGCGGCTCGCTGCCTTTGACTTGCACACATCTCACATGCTGGCCCTTTGATGTTGAGGCAGATATCCTTTTCTAGGGCTGCGGATGCGATCACGCAGAAAGGACAATTGGCGACGCTTTTCATCCAAAGATGGTCGAGGCTCAAGCGTAGTCGAGTAACCACCGATCCCCCACCAAGGACCCTTAGGGGTAAATAAGTAAGTATGAACATCACAAGTACTTTTGGCAGCAAAAGGGTAGACCTTATATACATAAATAAAGCCACCTCGTGGAAAAGTGGGACCTGCTCATCCGCAAGATGTTACATAAAAAGAGTTAAAAGTAGAAAAAGCTATGCTAGCTATTGCCAAAGACAGCTAAGCACTAGCATTCGAGCAACCCTCGGAGCCAGATCGCCTGCTCTTGGCCTCCTGCAAGCTGCTTCACTTACACTGGCTGTGAAGTCGATGAGCTTAGCCCATAATGCTTATAGTGAGAAGCAAAGAGGCTGCAAAGTTAGTCGAGCCATCCGGGCTGCCGTTGGCATCCCTCGGATGACGCACTCTGTCAGTTCTAGTAGCCCTTTGACGCCATCGGCCATGGCTGGCCCCCATGGAGGCACCGATGCGTCTTCTACTTGCATTTGCTATCTACCGAGCTTCCTTCGAGCATAGCATCCGGAAGGGATTCAAAGCCACGGTTGTTTGCCCCTAACGCCTCTTTGGGGGACGCACCTATCAGAAGCGCATGAGCACCTTCTTGGCCTTCTCCTGTGGAAACAACGGCAAGCAGAGCAGCGATCCTCGATCGCAGCATCAAAGATCACCCAAGGATATTCCGCGGTTCCAGCCAGCACTAACATATCAAACGTGATGCTAGATGTATCCGATAACAAGAAGAAGAAAAGAAGACTCGAATGAGAAAGGATAAAATGCACTCAAAAAATCAGAACACGCAAAGGATACAAGAGCAACTTATTAGAGATAACCTTGGCAAGAGCTATGAGCTCATTTATGGGCCATTGTGTTCTCCCCGAAAGTGGCTACAATGGCTATGAGCTACCGGCTTTTCACGATTCAGCCTCCTTCGCAGGGTAAAGCTCTTTGGCTTACGCGAGCGATCATCTCGCCTTCTTCTCCGCTGGCCGAGGCTCTTTTCAAGAGCTGCTTCAGCCTTCGTCAGAGCGCAGATTGTTATCATTCCGCCGCATGAAGAAACACCGGATTACCACAAGTAAATGCAGATTTGGAGCACTCAAACAATAAAATACAGGCGAAAGCCAGCTACGACCCTCGAGCTATTTCAGCTCATCTCCAACGCCAAAAGCCGCATGGATCAAGATTGACGCTGTGGACAAAAGGCCACAAATGTAAGAAAAACAAACTCAATGAATAAAGGGCCTCGGCCCCCTGCTTTCAAAAAATATTAGATCACATAATAAAGGACTCGGGGGCTCCCCCCACAGATTAAATGGGCAACACTTGCGTGTTTAGGTGTGGACTCCGAAGGTTTGGGTAGATGTCAGCCTTCCGAAGTTATGATCGGCTCGAGCTTCTCGCCCTAGCGGAGTTCGGGTCATCATCCTCGAGTTAAGCTACTCACCTAGGGAATAGAAGTCAAGCTGCGCCTGATTCGACATTCCGCTATAACTTCTTGGGTGTCTTTGCACAAGGGACTCTCTCCAAAGGGTTATACAACCAAATTATCAGATCAACAAATCACGATAAAACTACACGGCAGACGGTAACATGGTAGTGATATGTACAATTTCCATCACCATTCTATATGGCACTTAATTCACTTATCCATTGATATATTTCATATTGAAGAGGTGTTACATTTTATGTATTTCTCATCTGTTTTTGCATGTTGGATCATTCTTGGAGGATGAACTGCCGTGAGTCGTGGATCTCTCGAGCGGAAAAGAGGTGTTTTGATGCAATTTCGTGAAGATCATAAAGATACCAAAAACTATGGAAATTCATATTTTCCCCAAAAGTAAACTTAAGATCATGAACGCTGTATGTGAGTATGATATAGCCATAGGGGGGCCCACTTACGCGCTATGCGCGGGCCACCCCTTGTATTTGTGCTCTGAGTAGGGGTGTGGCCCACCCTTCTGCCCACCCATGGCTCGCGCCTCTCCCATATCTTCTCTCTCAAAACCCCTAATAAACGTGGGAGCAATCCATAGAATATTTTCCATCACCAAGGAAGGAAAACACCCCTAGAGAGAGAGAAAGAGCCTTTCTTCAAGGCATAGATTTTTGCAAGGGAAATCTTCCTTCCGAGCAGGGAGATCGTCGCCATCAACACCATCATCTGCTTGCTACTTCATCAGACTCATCATCATCCACACACCATCATCTCCACTCAGCACCATCATCACGACCCATCCCGCTTATAACAATTGTGTTGAATCTTGCATAGTTCTTAGGGAAACTTTCTGTGTTGATTACTATTAGTAGTTTGATGCTTGTGGAGTGGAATCATTGGATTATTGTTTATGTTTAGATTGTTATCCATCACCATATCATTCTTTTGATATTGATCCATATGATGTCTCATGTGAGCAGTTCATTTAGTTCTTGAGGACATGGGAGAAGTCATGTTATTAGTAGTGGATTTGTGTTGAGATATTATTCTTAGTGGTGTCAGGCGAACACTTCGACTACATGATACTGTCACAATTTATGGGCCTAGGGGAATGCATTATGTATTTGGATACTAATTGTGGGTTGTTAGAGTGACACATATAAACCTCGAATCCCTCTTGCTTAGGACACCCTTGCACAAGGGAGTGCAGGATCTTTCCAGTTTAAGGTCGTGGGTTAGGGGTTTTATATCTTTAATTCTCTATTCTTGAACAGGCAAGATGCTGTGTAGGGGGTTTAATCACAAGTATGTATTAGTCCAAGTATGGTTGGTACAGGTTTGAAGCATTGTGCAGTCTTCACCACATTAATACTTTTACAAAACCAAAGAAAACTACTCTCAGCTATTTGAAGCTTAAAGCGACTCATGTGATGTAATTACCACTATGTCCTCGAGAACGCTTTGGTCCTTATAAGTATTTCCTACTTTGTCTCTTTGCTGGGAAAAGCGATTGGGCCACTTATTTGGTCAGTAATTGTTCGTTGGTCTCTTATTACTTTCGCACTTTATTTCTTGTTTTATCATACAATCCCTAAAAATACGTTTGCTAAGTATTTATAGAGATTTCCTGGCTCCATACCACTAGTCAACACTCTTCTCGCTTCTCAAGGATCGTAGCACTTCCTATTTATCGAAAGTCGCATTTATACATTCCCCCTATACTTGTGGGTCATCAAGACTATTTTCGCACTGCTATACGGGGAGTGAAGAGCTATTGAAGAGTGGAACTGGTAAAGGAAACTTCTCATCGTGAGTATTGCTTTTTATTTCGTTTGTTACTTTTGTTTCAGCCATTATGGATAACCCACTTGGTTTTCTGTTTGGGAAAATCTAATACCATCATAGGGTAGTAGTATGAACCACCACCGCATTGAGATAGATCTTTTAAGATACCTAAGCAAGTATTGTTGACCGGCATGGATAATTATTATTTAGGATGGTACCTGTCCATCCTCAAGATCATTTTATTTTTATCTTATGAATTATGCTGGTTGTTTATGTGCAAGCTTATCAGCAACTAAACAGTGAAGAAGAAGTTACTCTCTATATACTTGAAAGGAAGAGCCAAGAATGTGGTATAAGTCCGCTAGTGAAGAATGGAAAATCCATGGAATGGGAGAGTGAAATAGTGCCTCTTTGCTCTCTAAATTCTATCCTCCCAAAGGAGATTCATAAGGATAAGAATCTGAGTATATAATGGCCTCGTGATGAGAGAATGTAACTTCACTCAAGCTTGGGGAAGATTGAAGTTAGCTAGTGCTTAAAATGTCCTATTCATGAACTCCCTAACAATATTATTATTTATAACTTTTATTCTAGGCTTTCTCTCTTCATGGATAAAGATTTACTAGATGCTTCTTAAATGGATCATTTTCTACATTTATGAAGGAAGGAAGCTAAATGGATCTCCTAGAACGTGATTCAAGAGAACACCCGGTTAATGTGGAGAAATGTGACAAAGGAAGAAAACAGTGCATAAACTATGATTATGAATGCATTAAATCTTTTATGGAACCGGCGAGCTTCCGTGATATTAGTAATGAGTATGGTCTTACGATTCTCAAAAGTATGTGCACAACTGTTTTAAGGCCTTTGCCTCTTACATAGAAATTCCTAAAAAAGAAGTGGAATTAGTACTCATGCACCTTATAAAGATGTTGTTAATCATGTTTCCTGTTAGAAATACCTACAAAAGTTTGTACTTACTAATCATATTTTTCCTCGAACCTTATGTTGAGAAAACACCTTTCCCAGCTAGGGTAAAGGAGTATTCTATGATAATTAGTGCTAATAACAAAGGTAAAAGAAAACTGTGGAACCTGATGAGCAAATAGACAATGAACCTGTGTGGTATCTATTGTGAAAGACCTTTGTCGTCACTAAAAATTTATTGCCAGATTTACAGCTACATTGTCTTCTCGTGGAAGACGCTTCTAATATTGTATTCATCCTAGTAAGGCTAGAAAATCTAGTGTCTCCCGTATTTAAGCTCGTTAAAATTGGTGATCATTGCTACTATGCTTTTATGTGATATTGGTGCTGAGTCTTCTAGTGCTATTCCTTATGAGCTTTACAGGAAATTACAATTGAAATTGGTCCTTGTGAGCTTGAGGATATTGATGTGGTTAATTCACCCTTGCTAATATGAAACCATTTTCCTATTGGTAAATGACCTTAAGAGAATGTGGAGGTTCTTTGTAAGATTAAGCATCTCGCTGATTTTCTATTCAGCTAGTATTAAATTTGTCCTATATTTTTTGGTACACATTTCACGAAGAACACTTGTGGATCCTATTATATATTGTAAGAAGGAAAAAAGTTTTGAATCTAAGTTTGATGGAGATTATGATGAGTTTAAATTTTCCAAATTTGCTAAAGCTCCTTGTGAAAATAGCTGCCTAATGATTTCAGGATGGAACGACTTGCTTCTATTGAAGTCCAGTTTATGCCCTTGGACCTCTTTTTTGATGACCGTGAAGTATGTGTTCATATTTTGATAGTTTGTTTCTGTGTATGATTATATTGTCAAATTTATTCAAAGTGCTATCGAAAGTAATTATAGAGAGAGGAAACATGGGTTTATGTATCTCAATAATGTTAAGTTTCCCTAGTTTTATGTTGAAAGCTTTGAAGTTGCATTTGTTTTGTCTTCCACATGCTAGTGGATTTTGTTTCAACAATTTGTTTTTCTCTTAGTGAGACTCTTACATATAGAAGTGGAGACTCAAATGTGTTGATATTTGCTTCTTTTTGATGCTCTCTTTCACTTCAAATCTTTATCTCCTATATGAGCATCTTTGAAATAGTCAAGACTAACTTAAAGGGCATTAAATAAAAGTACTTCTTGGGAGATAACCCAGTAGTTTTGTTGAGTTCTTGGAAGTTAGAAGCCACTCAGTAATAACTGCTTGCCTTATCCTTTTTGTTTTGGTTTTTGTGTCAAGATCAACTACTTTTGAGAAGTAGAGGGGTTGTGAAAAGTGGTCATCTCTCCGGGACAGATTTTTGTGCTGTATTGTAAAAATTCGTATGAGATCAGTAATTTTGGATGGAGCTGTAATTTACTGTGCTTGTTCTCAAGTTGTTATCCAACTTTCATTAGTTTTGCAACTTTTGATTTGAGCAACATAAGTTTTTTTAAAAATCAAATCTTCACTTGTTGTTCTGTTTGACAGATTTCTGCCATCATTTGCATCTGCCTCTTATATTGATTTCCTTTCAGATTATTTTGGGTTTTTGAAAGGATTTTCTATAATAGCTTTTTGTTTTGATGGATTTCATTCTAAAGTTTGTACCTGAAGGTTTATTGTTTTGCATACACTAAAGTTGCCATTGAGCTTTGTGTAAGGCCTTGTATGCTTAAGGGAAATTTCTAGGAGAAGGAGAAAAGAAATCTGGCAGAGTTCGGCTCTTTGATTAGGTAAAAGTGGTTAAAATCGAAGCGTCTGCGTGGAAAACCCTATCTTTATATATTTTTGATATTTTTATTACATATGGAAGGTTACTGAGACAAGCAGTAGCTTGAGGAAGCGGAGGTTGCTGGTGGCCACCTTCTTACCTCTAGCCATGGGCGTGGCCCCACTGGCAGCGCTACCGAGGGGGTGGTGAGCCCCCGAGGCTCACGTCTCCGCCTGGGTCACTTCTGCACCAGATACCTTCCTTATGAATTGAAGCTTCATAATATATAACCTCCTGGATCTCCAGAGGTTCAGATATTGTGTTCTCGTACAAATGTTTTACGTTTCGAGTCTATTTACGCTAGATAGAATCTTCTCAAGTTTAGGGAGCACCATGGGTCTCACTCCGCCAATCGCATTGTAAAGGCAAGAAGTTCTCGAGGAAGATGATCCTCAAACCCCAAGGAGGAGGAGATCTTGTGGTTGGGGATGAAGAAGACGTGGAGGAGGATTTGAGCAAACATCCCAGGACACCCATGCTACCGTCAGCCAAGTATTTGGAGTGGTGGCAAACCCTATCAACCTTAGGAGGACAAGACAGAGCATCTACGAGGGGAGAACTTGATACGTCGAGAAACATACATATAATTTTTGATGTTCCATGCTTATTAGTATCTACTTTGCTTTGCTTTGTCTACACTTTGTAGGTGCTTTTTTACATGTTTTCCGGTACTAACCTATTAACAAGTTGCCACCGATTGCAGGCTTGCCCGTTTGGCTCGTTGTTTTTTGGTTTCAGCAAAAGCTTAGTAAAGAAATATTCTTTTTGGAATTGACCTAAACAAACGCCAAAAGTCAATTACTGTCTAATGGGAACAAGAGTCCTGACAGTGTGGGGCGCATACAGAGAAATCCAACTAGGGAAGTCAACCTCCCTTAGGCGCCGCTGCAGGTGGCCCACCTGGGTAGGGTTTCGACCTCGGTCGCCTCCTCGGCCTCTGCTTCGCCTATAAGAAGCCCCCGATGCAGAAACCCTATGACCAGAATCAAATCTCCACTTAAAAACCATCTGTAGCCTTGCCGCCACCATATCGCCCCTAGATCGGAGGATCTCGATTCTTCCCCAAGCACCATGCCGAGGGATATCATCCCGAGGCCTTATCTCCTGTATGATACATGAGTAGTTCCACCTTGGACTATGCGGAGTCCAGCGTAGTAGCTTAGATGGTCAGGATCTCCTCTTTGTGCTTTCATGTATAGATCTTGTGAGCTCCGGGGTTTACATGATCAAGATCTAATTCCATTTGTAATCAAGCATGTTGTGTTTCCATGTGATCTGGATGGATATTGAGATTATTATGTTGGTTTGATTATTGGTTTTGTCTTTTATGATTCTATCATGTCTGTGTTGTTTGTGATCTTGCATATGCTTCTCCGTTGTTAGTAGCTATCTTGTCTCAAGTAGTTGCTAGTGACTCAGAAGCAGGGGTATTTATTTTTCAAGATAGTGGGTTCACACCTCTAATTTCCAAGGTCAGTAGACAGGAATCTCTTCAAAGTTGTAGATGTTACTGGCTGTTGCCACTAGGGAGAAAACAACGGTCTCTTGTTCATGGAACATGTGACTGTTTACCTTGCTAGCACACTTTGCTTAGCGCTTATCTGTTGCTTCTGCAACTAATAACACCGGAGGGGGTTCGATGATAACCTTTGAAGGTGGACTTCCTAGTCATCCCATAGATGCAGCTTGGATGAAGGTCTATGTATCTTGTTGTATCTTTGCCCAATAACGAATCTCCCAGGATCTTTTTCTCGACTAGTAATTGCATTGATTATGTGCCTTTTGCCTGGGCCATCACAATCTGCCTCAAATAGTTTTATTTATTTACCCTTCATGCCATGTTGTTTATTCAAGGAGAGCACCTCTAGTGAACTATGGACCCCGGTCCAATCTTACCATTGATACATTTTTCATCATTACTTGTTTTACTTGCCGCGAAACCATTACCTTTCCACACAATTACACGCTTAACCTTTTGGTACATCAAACCAGGGTGAGCTTGAAAAGCAACCTCACCGGGATTCAGCTGGGACAAAGTCTTGAGTTTAATATTTGTTGTGTAGGTATCCACATTGCTTTGCAATACCTTGAGACATTTCTTCCTCCTTCTGTGTTCGATAACCTCGATCTCTACTGAGGGAAACTTGTTGCTGTGCTCATCACACCTTGCTCTGGGTTCCAAACGGCGTCCGATTTATTAACACTGGAGTGCACACATCAAGATTTCTCACTGCCGTTTATGTTGGGGAGGCCAAGGATCGCTTTCATCTGCAAGTGGGATTCCTTCACTCCCTGTCTCTTTGCTTTGTTTTTAGTTTGCTTTGTTTACTTTTCTTGGTTTTGTTTGCCTCTTTAAAAAACTCCAAAAAATTAGTCTAGTTTGGTTTTGCTTGGTTTATTCAAAAAATACAAAAAATTTAGCTTTTAAGCTCGGCCATTACCGTTGCTACTATTTTTGGCATGCGACACTTTTCCAAAAAATGAACTCGGCTGAGAATACCAAGTTGTGTGACTTCACTAGCACCATGGCAACGATTTCCTTAGCACACCTATCGCCTCCACCTGCTCCTGATGCTACTTTTATGAAATTGCTCGCTTTGTTGAATCTTTGTGATGATAGAGCAATTTTCTGCGCTATTTGGTTCTGATGATCCTGCTTTGCCTATCTCAATAGCTTTGTTGAACTTTGTGAGATGCAAAAATATAAGGATGTAGATGGAGACATTTCATTAAGCTCAAGATTTTTCCTTTGTCCTTAGAGAGAGGAAAAAGCAAAAGAATGGTTGCTTTTCCTTGTCTAAAAATAGTATTGATTCTGGCAAAGTCCAAAGATGCTTTTATTGAAAATACTATCCTCATGCTAAGATTATATCTATGAGAAGTGACATTATGGCAAATTTGTAAAGCAAATTGATAGTGAACATAAGTTGCTCAGCTGGGAAAGAATAAAGTCTTTGGTTAAGAATCATTTGCTCATGACTCCACCGCTTGGATGATTATCCGTGACTTTTTTATGCAGGTTTGAACTTCTCTCTCAAGAAATCTGCTGGATTCAGGCTCTTTGGAGGTACTTTGTAATACTCACTTTGGTGCCGTGAACAACAAAACTCCTTGATAATATGATGGTTAACTACCTCTGAATGGCATGTTAAGAGAGCTCCACATGGTAAGAAGGTAAATTCTATTGAGTGAAACTTCCTCTTTGGAAAGTGAAAAGATTGATGTTATTATGGCTATGCGTTTGTTAATGGAAAAGCTCCTCTCGAGATCCTAATAGTGTTCCCTTTAGACTTCATTTGGTTGTCAAGAAGATAAGTTGATGTCTTAAAACTTCATTAGAAACAACAATTTCAACAACAATGCCTAGGAATAATTTTGGTAGCAACAACAATTATAGTCCTATCCTCCTAGGTGAAATGATTATCATGGTAGATCCGGAATGCCTGAGTGAAGAAAGGTTTCTAGAAGTAGAGAGATCCACTAAGAATTTTATGCAAATGCAATATGAGCAAAATAAGATTTTTCACTAAAACTATGGAGGAACAGTCTATTATCTTGAAAAACATTAGTCATCAAATTTGAGAATTTGAATAGAGATTCCACAATTTTGAGTTACAAATAAAAATTTTGATGTACTTTGAGAAAAATATATCCTCTTTTATCCTGAAGCTCATCCTCCTTGATTAATAAAAATGGCTGCTAAAACTCTGAAACTATGGAAAATACCTTTTGCTACTACCCTAATGCCATACAAGTTACTATTGATGAAAATGTTAGAATTTTGATAGCTCGAACTTCATGCTAAGTGGGAAAGGGAAGCTAAGAAATTGATAGAAACAATAGTGTGCAATTCATCACCACTAAACCACAAGTAGTCCCTATTCCTCCTCCTACTGTGCTAATGCCTAAGCCTCACTGAGCCTACTACACTAGTGATGCCAAGTTTGATTTTTTTATATTGATGGTTGCAATATTTCAAGTGATTATGTTCCTCCAAAAGCTTGCTAGAAGTCCCGATGCTAGTGATATGCATGTTCTTTCACTAAAACACATTACAGATGTTTTGTTAAGATTAAGGAAGAGAAGCTAGCCACAAAGCTTCTATTCTAGGAAAGTAGAAGATAGATTGTGGAACCCATTAGGTTAATATGCAAGTGAATGACTTTGATCTCAAAGCTTTATGTGATCTTGGTTCTCAGTGTCTCTATGCCTTTGGAAGATTTCAAATGCTTGATTTGCCACCATTGGAAGATTGTTATTTAGATGTACCACTCAATGATAATGCTAAGCAAGAAACTCATGGGGAGTATTAATGATGTTTCTCATTATGGTCTAACAATGCTTATGTCCTATCATGATTTCTATGTTTTTGGATGTTGAATACAATGCTTCTTTCTATTACTTGGAAGACCTTTCTTAGAATAGTTGGTGCCATCATTGATATGAAGGAAGGAACCATTAAATATCATTTTCCATTCAAGAAAGGTATTGAACACTTACCTATGAGGAGAGAGGGTTGCTGGCTTTTTTCTCCTCCTTTGAAAGCATAAAGATTTGATGTTAATAGCTTCTTCATTTGAAAATACTCTGATTCTTCTTCGCTTTCTTGTGCCTAACTTAAAGGCATTAAATAAAAGTACTTGTTGGGAGATAACCCAAGAGTTTACTTGAGTCTTGGAAGTTATAAATTCAGTAATGACCTCTCCTTATCCTTTTAGTTTGCTTTTTGCAAGAATGACCTCTAATGAGAGGGAGAGGAAAGTAAGATTTGGGAGTTGTCCTTGTCCGGAACAAATTCTCATCCTCCACCAAAAAAATCGTGGAGGAGTCTCTCACAGAACTCCTCGGATTGAGCTCAAAATTTACATTTAATAAACTCCCCCAGATATGTTAGCTAAACTTTCAAGTTAGTAATAACAATTCTTTTGATTTGAGCAACAAAACATGTTCTAAAAATCGGTTTCACTACCGGCTGAGTTCTGCTTTTGACAGATTACCGCCATTATTTGCATTTGCTTCTTATTGATTCCTTTTTGAGTTATCTTTGGGGAATTGAGATTTTTATAAGGAGTTGATACTTAGTAGCTTGTGACTTTTAGTGAAAAGCCTTTGCTGTTCCAAATCTTTGCGCAGGAGGTCTAATATCTTTTGAATAAATTTTAATCGTTTGTTAATGAAGATTGTGTGAAGTTTTGTAGAAGGAAAAATTCAGGTGTAGGGAGAGAATGATGCAATGAGATGAAGAATGGACAAAGTTTGTTTGGGGATGCCACCATGGTGTCACCCCTAATAGTCATCAAGAGGCAGAAATTTGCTGTCAAAAAGCTTGGGGGATGCTTCCAAGGCACCCCTTCTTCATCAATAAAAAGCTCACGTCTGCCTAGACACTTCGCTTTTTATTGTTTCATGCACAATTTAATGTTGTTCTTGGAGCGTCTTAGTTTTGCGCTTTGTTTCTGCTTAGGTTGTTTAGTTTGATTGAATAAATAGTTTGGACCCCATTCTCGCTTGTTTTGTTTTGCAAATAAGCTTCGGTGTTGGAAAGGAGTAGTAAGTTCTTGCTTGAAGTGCAAGAGGAGCTTTGTATTGACTGTGACTTAGACTTTAGCATGACATGCTAGGTGTTGTTTTGGCATTATGCTTAGTCATTATTGTTGTAGTAGTTGTCTTGTTCCAAATAATTGGGATTGCTTAGTGTGCCTTTGAAGGAAATTATGTGTTGTTTTGAAGCATGCAAAGCAGTGTAAAGTATTGTGGTATTCTCCTTTGATGCTTTGTTTGGGCCGACTTTGGAACAGTGCTCACACCATGTTATGACTCTCACAAGCCACCATTAGCATCTATGATCATTTAGTCCTTGACTTGTAATGCCACCACTCTATGCTTTGATTAGTAATTCTTTGTTGCTCCGCATGATTATGGCCATTATACTCTCTTAGTTAGTTGCTCCCAGTATCATTTTCTAGCCTCCACTTACCTGTATGAGAGTAAGCTTCACTCATGCTTCCACTCCCAAGAAACCAAAGTTATTCCCAAAAGTTTCCACTATAACTTCTATGGCGCATGGTGTGTTACACCATTCCAAGTATATTCTTCTTGTTTCAGCTATCTTCCAATTAAAAACTATTTTGTTATGTGAAACCTTTAGTGATTAAAGCTCTCACAAACTTGATGGCACACTTTATATTCTTTTTGCCCTGTAATAAACTTGAACCATCATGTGGTGCTATGTATGTATATGCTTGCACTTATCTACGTTGGAATTGAAGCAGTAACTGCGTGCTGACTTACGACACGGAACGCTTTCTTAACATTGGCACTTGTAATTCGTGACCAGGGCTGATATCATGCTCTTTTGTCTATGGATGTCACCGGTGTGAAATAAAGAGGAACTTGTAAGTCCATGGAGTTTGTATTCTGTGTTAGAGAAACGCCTTTGGCCGGCATTATCCTGCCATGCCTAATCATGATTGAAACTCTGGCAAAGATCACCATAGTGAGCTATCTATGAAGCATCCTCAATAAAAACTATGCATATAGTAAATAAAAATATTGTTGAGATTCTCATTGTCCGATTGCTCTTGTCATTTTTGGTTATGGGAAAGCTCAGACCATGCAAGGGGCACCCCGTTGGCAGTTCTCAGCCAGTGATCCGCAAATACTTACAATGACAAGAACTTACTCCGGCCTGAGAAAGTTGGAAGTAGCATGAGGTGTGGCCTCTATATTCAAGGGACTCTGAGATTGCTAAACTTATACTGGCCGTCAAGCATATAACATCCCTAGTTTTGATTTCACTTTTAACCTTTCATCACTTCAAGATGCTTATGATGGGGCAAATATATGAAAAGATAAGTCAAGTACCATAATTTTAGCTTTTTTGGAACTTGAAATCCCGCTTCCTCTACAAAAAGGCCTTCTTCCACCATCATTGAGTTTCCACCTTCTACCTTTTAGGAACCATTAAGATATATAGTTGGCCCCTGTAGTAGCACCGCCCAAAGCATATTGATTGATGCATATTGTGATATTACTTGTTCTGTGCTATTTGTTTCTAGTCACCCTTGTGAACTTTGAAGGTGTGTCTGGTGCATCTATATTACTACTCTATGAGGACAAGTTGATTGCCAATTATGCTATGCCTTCATGTGAAATAAACAAAGTATTTTTCAATGCATGTTATTCATGATCTTTGTTTGCAGTCTTTTATGTTGCATGCATAGTTACTATGTCCTATTGTTAGAACTCCATCTTTCATGCACATGTTTAGAGTACTATGATCCTAGCTTTCAATGCTAGCAAAAGGTAGGATCTTTATTGTGAGTGTGCATGTAACCTCAAAAATTATACTTTTATCACTTACCTACTTGAGGACGAGCAGGAGTTAAGCTTGGGGATGCTTGATACGTCAGAAACGTATCTATAATTTTTGATGTTCCATTATTGTTAGTATCTACTTTGCTTTGCTTTGTCTACACTTTGAGGTGCTTTTTACATGTTTTCTGGTACTAACCTATTAATAAGTTGCCATAGTGCCGCTTGCACCTGTTTTCTGCTGTTTTTGGTTTCGAAAAGCTAGTAAAGAAATATTCTCGAATTGACGAAACAAACGTCAAAGTCAATTACTTTCCGTGGGGAACAAGAAGTCCAGAGGGGAGACGGAGGAACAAACCAGGGCAGTCAAACCCCCTAGTCGTGGCCAGGGGTGGGCCCGCGCCTGGGTAGGGTTTGACCCCCCTGGTCGCCTCCTCGGCCTCCCCCTTCGCCTATAAGAAGACCCGTCGAAACCCTAAGGACTCGATCAAATCTCCACGAAACCGTAGTAGCCGCCACCATCATCCCTAGATCAGGGGGAAACCTGAAGTTCTTCCCGGCACCCTGCCGGAGGGGAGATCATCCCGGAGGCCTTCTCCCCGGTATGATGTGTGAGTAGTTCCACCTTGGACTATGGGACCATGTAGTAGCTAGATGGTTGTATTTCCTCCTTTGTGCTTTCATGTATAGATCTTGTGAGCTCCGTTCATGATCAATATCTAATCTATTTGTAATCATGCATGTTGTGTTTGCAGGGATCTGATGGATATTGAGATTATTATGTTGGTTTGATTAATTGTTTTGTCTTTATGATTCTATCATGTCCGTGTTGTTTGTGATCTTGCATGCTCTCCGTTGTTAGTAGCTATCTTGTCCAAGTAGTTGCTAGTGACTACAAGAGGGGGTATTTATGCTCGATAGTGGGTTCATGCCTCTAGTTTCCAAGGGAAGTGACATAAATCTCTTCGGTTGTAGATGTGTTGTTGCCACTAGGGAGAAAACAACGGTCTCTTGTTCATGGAACATCTGGACTGTTTACCTTACACACTTTGCTTAAAGCAGTTGTCTGTTGCTTGCAACTTAATACTGGAGGGGGTTTGGATGATAACCTGAAGGTGCACTTCTAGTCATAAATGCAGTTGGATGGCGGTCTATGTATCTTGTTGTATTGCCCAATCGAATCTCATAGGATATTTCCGACTAGTAATTGCATTGTTTTGCCTTGCTTAGTTCTCATTTTGCTGCCGTAGTTTGTTTACCCTTAATGCCATGTTGTTTATCTAAGGAGAGCACCTCTAGTGAACTATGGACCCCGTTCTAATCTTTACCATTGATACATCTTCCACTGTTACTTGTTTACTTGCTGCAAACCATTACCTTCCACACCATACGTTTAACCCCTTGTTACAGCAAAGCGGTGAGCTTGACAACCTCACTGATTCATTGGTACAAAGTCTTGAGTTTGTGTTGTACATGTTTCCACGTTGCTTGCAACACCTTTGAGACGTTTCCTTCCTCCTTCATGTTCGATAACCTCGGTCTCTACTGAGGGAAACTTGCTGCTGTGATCATCACACCTTGCTCTTGGGGTTCCAACGAAGTGTCCCACGTCAACACTGGGTGCACGCATGTCAACACCCGGATTTTTAATCCCAGATGCCTATTATGCCATACATCGCAATCCCAGGATTACCATTTTTAAGACAAAACAAAATTGGATACCACGTACATCATCCATTACAAACCATACATAAGGTCTTACAAATAAGGATCTCATGATCCAGTCTTAATACACCACAAGCAGCGAAATATGTAATAATAACGGTAGCGTAGGTGAAGCTCCATCTTCGGGGTCACAGGCATTGCTGACGATGGGAGATGATCCTAGTTGTCGTAACCTTCCTGGAGTCCATCTTCCGTACTCCTCTTCATAGTCCGCCAGGAATAGCTAGGACAAAGCCATGAGTACTCTTTAAGTACTCGCAAACTAATACTAACCAGTGAAGGGGTTTTTGTAATAGGAAACTAAGATCTAGGGTTGTTTTGCAAAAGCCAGATTTACTTCTACTAAGTTTAGAAACAACGAAGGCTAGTTAAGGTTTTATAACACCTAAGTGGGAACTTGTATCTCATGCCACAACTCTGTTGTGGTCAAGTCAAAGTCTCAAATCATTTCACAAGTCATTTTTAAAACATTAAGGTATATAAGTTTCAGTCAAGCCCTACCCAATTCTATTGTGGTTATCAGTAAAATTGGAATGGTATCGCATCCAGGACAACCATCAGTTTTATAAAGGGCTAAGGCTCATGCCTCAACATTTTCATCACCATAAATCATCGGTGTTAGGAAACACATGTCAAAACATTTCAATAGAATGATCCATCATTCCAAGGTTTTCATAACCATTTTTCCACCAAGTATTCCCATCTAAATTTGATCAAGTTTTATGCTTAGCACTAGCATCTACAAGTGGGGAGTAAGTACTAATGAGGGTGGTAAACTAGTGGAGTTTAACTAAGTTCAATCTCATGCCTTAGGATGACATAAAGATTATCTAGCTTAGGCCAAATTTTATGCTCTTTATGCAACCTTCAAATATCCTTCTAGTTTCTACAATTCACTTAAGTAAACTCTAATAGCTTTGATAAAGAAATAAAGTATAAAGCTTGTAAGTAAAAACTAGGATTGGTTTATCAAGTGGGTAGGATCATCTATGCTTAGGCATATAGTTGGCATGGTGACAAACAAGTATTGGCTTGCATAGGTCAACTTAGTAGTAATGCTTGCATAAGTATAGTATCTTGCAAGTGTTAGCTTGCCTTGTTCTCCTCGGCTTCTTCTTCGTAGTATCCTCCTTCCTCTCCTCGTATCCTTAGTCGGTACTAAGCTTCTATGAATAAATCTGAGGTACACAATCACCAAACAATACTTAAATACTTGTAATCATCACACAAAGGGGTCCTATAGATGATCTAGCATCATCACTAACATTACAAGATTTAAGCTTGGTTTAATTCTTTATTTTAGAAAAGTAATTTCTACTCATTGAAAAACTACTTAAGATTTAATATTCTCCAAACCAAACATGGGATCATGTTGACACATGTCATCACCACATATTTTAGTCCATGGGAATGTGATTTAAAGTGGTGTCACAATTTAATAAGGTTTAACCTTTTATTTTAATTAAATAAAGTGGCTAGAAATGCCTTATGTGCATTCTTTTATTACTTGGTCATTATCTCTGTAACCTATATATTTTATATATTCTGAAAGGAATGGTTAAATGTGATTTTTTCAGAGTTGGAATCAACTCAAAAGCTATATGGTTTAAATTTGAAAATGTTTGAATGCAGAAAAGCTTCTGCCTTGTTATTTTTACCAAGGGTGATCTACAGATCCAAATGATTTAATCCAGGCTTGGATTCAGCATACCTTTCTAACAAAATTGGTTTCATTCAATTTGGTTTATTGAATCGAGCTGGGTTGATTTTTGAAACTAGGTGCAAGTGTGTTTGAAATAAAATGGAAAGGTTAAATTCAAACATGGGCTCTTGAGGAAAGCGATCTTGGGCGGCCTGCTAAGCTGGCCTTACGGGCTGGTTAAGTCCCCAGCGTCGTGAGGCGAGGGTGCAAAATGATGCAGGGCAATATGGTTCGATCTAGTTCTAATCAGCAGTGAGTCTATCGTCCACGTCGGCGCGCGGCGTGAGAGAAACCTACTTGCGAGGTGGGGTGCGTGAGGGCTCACGGGCTCGAGCGAGGTTGGCGAGGCAGGCGAGCAGCCAAAGTCGACGGCAAACCTCGTACGGCAGCTTCTCCACAGGGTGGCTCAATCGCTGGCTCCTTCTTCTCCGGCGGCGGGCTCGGTGAAATTTGCTGCCTTGCTTGAGCAGTGGAGCGATCGGTGAGGAGAGGGGAGATGGTGTGCTCAATTGGCTGGGGTGGCCTCTATTTATAGTCATGACGAGATAGAACTAGATGGGTGGCGGTGGCATGACATGGCTACGCTAGAGGCATGTCCGCGGTGGAGATCGCTTGGTGGTCTCTGGCGATGCTCTCTGGCTTTAATGCGCATGTAGGGCGGTGGCAAACGGTCAGGAACATGCGATGCTCTGCGGCGGCGTCTTGACGGCGGCGGTGGCTGTGAGGCATGGGCGGTGTGACGGGATGTCTGGCGGTCTCCTGGGTCGGTGGTGATCGTGTATGCCTTGCGGCGAGGGCGGCCGTGATGCAGGGCGTGTGTCGAGGGCAGCGCTCTGGCGCATGCTCGACATGATTGTGGCGGCTGGGCACGATCTGTGCGTGTGGTCGAGGGGTTGGCCGCCGAGGAGCCGGGCGAGTGGGTGGGTGTTGGCTTGCTCCCGGACATGTTGGCTAGGCTTGTTTCTTCTCCTAGCTTGCTGTCCACTGGGGTGACATGGTGAGCTGTTCACCATTAATGGCATTGGAAAGCTTACATTGGGGCTAGTGCTTGGTTTAGTTTGCTAGATGGTCTCGAGGTTGAACAAGTTAGGCTCAATCACTGCTCACAATAGTGTTTAGATTTTTCTTTTATTTGAATCAGCAAGGTGTTTGATGAAATGGCCATGAATTCAAGTTTTGAATTTTGACAAGATTTTTTTGGGTGTGCTAGGTTGGTGCTGGTGAGTCTGCAGATGCTTGGGTTTTGAAAGTTGAGCTTGTTTGAGTGGTTTTTGAAAAAGTGGGATCTTCCCATATGATAAAGATTCAATTTTGAATTGTCATTTAAACTAAGCATTTGAAAGTTTTGGATGATCACAAGGTGGGCCTTGATACTATGTTAAGAGTACTATCAAGGGGTGTAAAGATACAAACAATTTTATGTTAAGTTCTGAAAAGTTTGGGACAGCCAAAGTAGGCATGGGAGTTAAATTGGTAAAAATGACCATTCACTCATTTTGGTTTTTTTTTATTTATTTGTCTTTGTTAATAGTTTGTGAATTTTTTAGATTATGTTTATTTCATCAAATAATCCTTTTGCAAGCAAATGAACACATAAACAAGGCAATTGAAAATAATTCAAAATGGGATGCATACACATGCATGCTTTCATATTTTATTTAGAAAAGTTTTTATTAACCCTAATTTTGATGATGATCCAAGTTTATTATTTTGGGATGTTACAAACTCCTCCCCCTTAAACAAAATCTAGTCCGAGATTTGAAAAGGATGAAAAAGATTACCTAGGATTTGAAGAGATCGGAAATTCCGTCTGATGTGATCTTGGCGCTCGGTAGCTTCCTTCTTACGTGTGGTTGCTCCACTGAATCTTGAGAAACTTGATGCTTGAGTTCGGTAGTTAAAGCTTCTTCCAAATACGGATGGGTACTTCGGGATAGGTCAGGTCATCGTTGATCTCTATGGTCCGGTGATCGATATTCTTGAATACTTTGGTCTTCTCCGGAACTTTGAGGCACTTGCGAAGTAATGAGATATGGAACACATTGTGCACTGGCTGACATCTCTTGGGTAGTTCAATTGATCGACACTTCTCCTCGGCGGTTCAGAATCTTGAAGGGTCCGATATACCTAGGGGCTAACTTTCCTTTGAGTTGGAAACGCTGCATTCCTTTCAATGGCGACACTTTCGGATACAAAATCTCCTATGTTGAAGGCGAGGTCTCGGCGTCTCTTGTCGGTGTAACTCTTACATGCGGGATTGGGCGGTCTTGAGGTGCTCACGAATCTTGTGAACCTTCTCTTACGCTTCTCGTAGGATGTCGGGTCCTAAGATCGACTCTCTCCTACTTCGACCAGTTCAAAGGGTGCGACACTTCCTTGGTACATGAATTCAAATGGGGCCATTTGCAAACTAAGCTTGATAAGCTTGTTGTATGAAAATTCTGCAAAGGGTCTTGGATCCATATTCTAACACATCATATCTTGATATTTGATTTACTCGCTCCATTTGTCCATCGATGTCCGAGGGTGATACGGTGCTGAAATCTAGGTTCCTAAACCTTCTTGGACTTTCTTCGAATCTCGAGGTAAACTGAGTTCCTCGATCCGTCTGATGTTCTTGGGGACTCCGTGCAAACTAACTATCTAGCGATGTATAACTCGCTAGCTTGAACTACGATATGTGGTCTTGATGGTAGAAATGGGCGACTTTGGACAATCATCACTATGAAGATAAGTCATTTCCCCTACTAGAAGTAGGCAATCCGGTGATAAAGTCCATTCCAAGGAATCCCATTTCCATTCGGAATACCAATGGTTGCAACAATCCGGTCTTTGATGATCTTCTTCAAGTTTCTATTCACTTGGGCTTAGAGCCTCATTGCTATCTCTCTTAAGTGATTAGTTAAAGTGACAAAATGGATATGCTTTCAAAGTATAAGTGGGTAATCTCATTCCCTTGAATACGAAATTACCTCATTACTCAACATTATCACAATGTAAGTTCTTGTCACAGAAGTATTTGCTATCATGAGAGAATCCGCCTGGGTACTTACATGTACAAAGCTTAAAATGACAAGGCAACAATGAGCATCTCATCTTCTTATATAATACTTTTCTGCATAATGTATTAAGAAGAATGCTTCTATATGGTGATGCAAGACCATGATTAGGCATGGCTTAGGCTAGGTTTCTCTAACACATACAAAACTCCATGGACTTATCTTTATTTCTACCGGTCCATAGACAAAAGCTGATATCAACTGTGTACAAAGTACAAGTGCAATGTTGAAAGCGTTTAATGACAGGGTTCGCTAATTCAACTTAAGTGCAAGCATATACAACAAAGTTGTCACAATGGTTCAAGTTTATTAGGGGCAAAAGAATAAAGTGTGCCATCAAGTTTTGAGGGCTTTAATCACTAAGTTTTCACATAACAAAATAGTTTTTTAATTGGAAGATAGCTGAAAACAAGAATATACTTGGAATGGTGTAACACACCATGCATAGGAGTTTATAGTGGACACTTTGGAATAACTTGGTTTCTTGAGTTGGAAGCATGAGTGAACTTACTCATACAAGTGGAGGCTAGCAAAAGGCGGGAGCAACCAACTAAGAGAGCAATAATGGCCATAATCATGCGAATGCAACAAAACATACTAATCAAAGCAAGAGTGGTACTACAAGTCAAGGACTAAATGATCATAGAGGCTAATGGTGACTTGTCATAGTCATAACATGGTGTGAGCATGTGCCAAGTCAGCAAAGCATCAAAGGAGAATACCACAATACTATGCTTTTGCATGCTAAAACAACACATAATTTCTTCAAGGCACACTAAGCAATCCCAATTGTTTGGAACAAGACATGCTACAACAATAATCTAAGCATAATGCTAAAACAACACCTAGCATGTCATGCTAAAGTCTAAGTCAGATCGATACAAGCTCCTCTTGCACTTCAAGCAGAACTTACTACTCCTTTCCAACACCAAGCAACTTATTTGCAAAACAACACAGCGAGCAGGGGTCCAAACTACTTTATTCAAGCAAACTAAACAAACTAAGCAAAGCGAAAACTAAGGCGCTCCAAGAACAACACAAGTGCATGAAACAATAAAAAGCGAAGTGTCTAGACAGACTGAGCTTTTATTGATGAAGAAGGGATGCCTTGGGCATCCCCAAGCTTTGGCAACTTGTACCTCTTGGATATTTCTTGGGGTGACACCATGGTGGCATCCCCAAGCAAACTTTGTCCATTCTTCACCTCATTGCATCATTCTCTCTCTACACCTGAAATTTTTCCTTCATACAAAACTTCACACAATCTTCATTAGCAACATTAGTTTATTCAAAAGATATTAGACCCCTGGCAAAGCTTTGGAACAGCAAGGCTTTTCACTAAAAACACAAGCTACTGTAGTAACTCCTTCAAAAATCTCAATTCACCAAAGAGAACTCAAAAAGGAATCAATAAGAAGCAAATGCAAATAATGGCAGAAATCTGTCAAAACAGACCAGCAGGTAGAAAACCGATTTTTTGAACATCTTCTGTTGCTCAAATCAAAAAGTGTTGAGCTAACTAAAGTTAGCTAACATACTGGGGATTTATTCGTAAATTTTTAGCTCAATCCGAGTTACAGAGACTCCTCACGAATTTTTATGGTGGAGGAAATCTGTTTGGGACAGCAACTCCCCAAATCTTACTTCCCTCTCATTAGAGGTCATTCTTGGCACAAAAAGCAAACAAAAGGATAAGGAGAGGTCATTACTGAAAGTAATAACTTCCAAGACTCAAGGAAACTCTTGGGTTATCTCCCAACAAGTACTTTTCTTTAAGCCTTTAAGTTAGGCACAAGAAGCAAGAAGAATCAAGTATTTTCAAATGAAGAAGCATTAACATCAAACCTTGCTTTCAAAGGAGGAGCAAAAAGCAACTTCTCTCTCCTCATAGGAAGTGTTCAATACCTTTCTTGAATGGAAAATGATATTTAATGGTGCCTTCTTTCATATCAATGATGGCACCAACTGTTCTAAGAAAAGGTCTTCCCAAAGTAATAGGACAAGAAGCATTGTATTCAACATCCAAAACATAGAAATCAGAGGGACATAAGCATTGTTAACCATAATGAGAACATCATTAATACTCCCCATGAGTTTCTTCTTAGCATTATCATTGAGTGGGACATCTAAATAATAATCTTCTAAAGGTGGCAAATCAAGCATTTTATAAATCTTCCTAGGAATAATAGAGACACTAGAACCAAGATCACATGAAGCTTTGAGATCAAAGTCATTCACTTGCATATTAATAATGGGTTCCCAACTATCTTCTACTTTCCTAGGAATAGAAGCTTTGTGTTTTAGCTTCTCTTCCTTAATTTTCACAAGAGCATCTGTAATGTGTTTGGTAAAGGCAACATGCATATCACTAGCATCAGGACTTCTAGCAAGCTTTTGCAAGAACATAATCACTTCAGAAATATTGCAACCATCAATATCAAAGTCAAACTTGGCATCACTAGTAGTAGGATCCATAGGCTTAGGCATAGTATGAGTAGGAATAGGGACTACTTGTGGTTTAGTGGTGATGGTGCACACACTATTGTTTCTATAAATTTCAGCTTGCCTTTCCCACTTAGCATGAAATTGAGCTAATAGCCTAACATTTTCATCAATAGTAACTTGTATGGCATGAGCAGTAGCAAAGGTGTTTTCCAGAGCTTCAGGTTTAGCAGCCATTTTATTAATCAAGGAAGACTGAGCTTCAGACAAAGATGATATAATTTTCTCAATAGTTAAAAGCTTTTCCTCTATAGTCTTATTGAAAGTGGTTTGTTTACTAATAAAGTCTTTGAGCATGACTTCAAGTTCACAGGGGGCACTTCTAGCATTATTGTAGGAGCTTCCATAGGAATTGCCATTATTAGGAGGATAAGGCATATAATTATTGTTGCTACCAAAATTATTCCTATATGCATTGTTGTTGAAATTGTTGTTTCTAATGAAGTTCACATCAACTTGCTCTTCTTGAGCAAACAAAGAGGCTAAGGGAACACTATTAGGATCTAGAGGAGCTTTCCCATTAACAAGCATAGCCATAATAACATCAATCTTTTCACTCAAAGAGGAAGTTTCCTCAACAGAATTTACCTTCTTACCATGTGGAGCTCTCTCAACATGCCATTCAGAGTAGTTAACCATCATATTATCAAGGAGCCTTGTTGAAGCACCCAAAGTGAGGCCCATAAAAGTACCTCCAGCAGCTGAATCCAGTAGGTTTCTTGAAGAGAAGTTTAAACCTACATAAAAAGTCTGGATAATCATCCAAGCAGTGAGTCCATGAGTAGGGCAATTCTTAACCAAAGATTTCATTCTTTCCCAAGATGGAGCAACATGTTCACTATCAAGTTGTTTAAATTTCATAATGTCACTTCTCATAGATATAGCAGGAGGATAGTACTTTCCAATAAGAGCATCTTTGCACTTAGTCCGAAAATCAATACTATTTTTAGGCGAAGAAAGCAACCATTCTTTGGCTTTTCCTCTCAAAGAGAAAGGAAAAAGCTTGAGCTTAATAATATCTCCATATACATCCTTATACTTTTGCATCTCACAAAGTTCAACAAAACTATGAGATGGGCAGTAGGATCATCAGAACCAGCACCAGAAAATTGCTCTCTCATCACAAGATTCAACAAAGCAGGCTTAATTTCATAAAAGATAGCATCAGGAGCAGGTGGAGCAACAGGAGTGCTAAGGAAATCATTGTTGTTGGTGCTAGTGAAGTCACACAACTTAGTGTTCTCGGCAGAGTCCATTTTGGCAAAGGTGGGCAAGCCAAAAAAAATAGCAGCAGCAGCTAGAGCAGGAACTGATTTTTTTGTGTTTTTTGAAAAGAGGCAAAAAAACCAAGCAAAAGAAACAAAGAAAGTAAAAAAAAATTAAAGAGAAAGGAAGTGAAGGACTCCCCTAGTACGTCCATAGCCTCCCCGGCAACGGCGCCAGAAAAGCTTAACGACTGTCTATGCACAGCCTATTGGGAACCCCAAGAGCAAGGTGTGAAGTAGCAAGCAGCAAGTTTTCCCTCAGTTGAGACCGACGTTATCGAACCAGAAGGAGGAAGGAAACGTCACACAGGTGTTGCAAGCAACACGGATACCTGCACAACACAAACTCAATACTTTGCCCCAACAAATCAGTGAGGTTGTCAAACTCACCGGTTTGCTGTAACAAAGGATTAAACGTATGGTGTGGAAGGTAATGGTTTGCAACAACTAAACAAGTAACAGTGGAAGATGTATCAATGGTAAAGATTGGACCGGGGTCCATAGTTCACTAGAAGTCTACCTTAAGGTTATCATCCGAACCCCCTCTAGTATTAAGTTGCAAGCAACAGACAACTACTTTAAGCAAAGTGTGTAAGGTAAATAGTCCACATGTTCCATGAACAAGAGACCATTGTTTTCTCCCTAGTAGCAACAACACATCTACAACCGAAGAGATTATTGTCACTTCCCTTGGAAACTAGAGGCATGAACCCACTATCGAGCATAAATACCCCCTCTTGGAGTCACTAGCAACTACTTGGCCAAGATAGCTACTAACAACGGAGAGCATGCAAGATCACAAACAACAGAGACATGATAGAATCATAAAGACAAAACCATTAATCAAACCAACATAATAATCTCAATATCCATCGGATCCCCGCAAACACAACATGCATGATTACAAATAGATTAGATCTTGAACGGAGCTCACAAGATCTATACATGAAAGCACAAAGGAGGAGATACAACCATCTAGCTACTACATGGACCCATAGTCCAAGGTGGAACTACTCACAAATCATCTGGAGAAGGCCTCGAGATGATCTCCCCCTCGGCAGGTGCGGAAGAACTTGATCCCGATCTAGGGACGATGGTGGCGGCGGCTATAGACGGTTTCGTGGATATTTGATCGGGTACTCAGGGTTTCTGCATCAGGGGCTTCTTATAGGCGAAGGGGGAGATCGAGGAGGCGGCCAGGGTTGGCAAACCTAGGTGCGGGGCTAGGCCCACCCGCGCCTGGGGTGGGTCTGTCCCCCCTGGCTGGCCCCTCCAGCTCTCCTCTGGAATTCTTGTTCCCCACGGAAAGTAATTGACTTTAACGTTTTTCCCGTCCAATTTCAAGAATATTTCTTTACTAACTTTTCTGAAACCAAAAACAGCAGAAAACAGGCATCTCGCACTATTGCAACTTGTTAATAGGTTAGTACCAGACACATGTAAAAAGCACCTCAAAGTGTAGACAAGCAAAGCAAAGTAGATACAAAACAAGCATGGAGCATCAAAAATTATAGATAAGTTTCCAACGTATCAGAAACAAAGTAACAAGAAGTAACAAAAGCAATACTCATAGTAAAAGTTTCCCTTACCAGTTCCACTCTACAATAGCGCTTAACTCCCCGCAACAACGCTAGAAAATAGTCTTGATGGCCCACAAGTATAGAGGGTGTATCATACTACTTTCGATAAATAGGAGTGTCATTCCCAACGAGGAGCAGAGTAGATACTAAACAAGCATGGAGTATCAAAAATTATAGATATGTTTCCGACGTATCACCCCTTCGCCTATAAAAGCACCCCGATGTAGAAACCCTAAACACCCGATCAGATCTCCACGAAACAGTCCGTAGCCGCCGCCATATCCATCCCTAGATCAGGGGGATCCGAAGCTCTTCCCGGCACCCTGGCGGAGGGGAGAGATCATCCCGGAGGCCTTCTTCATCACCATGCCAGCCTCCGGAGTGATGCGTGAGTAGTTCACCCTTGGACTACGGGTCCATACAGTAGCTAGATGGTTGGTTCTCCTCCTTTGTGCTATCATGTTTAGATCTTGTGAGCTCCGTTCATAATCAAGATCATCTATTTTGTAATCCTACATGTTGTGTTTGTTGGGATCCGATGGATATTGAGTACTATGTTCAAGATTGATTATTGATTCTATCATGTCTGTGTTATTTGTGATCTTGCATGCTCTCCGTTGTTCGTAGATGTTTTGGCCAAGTAGATGCTTGCAACCCCAAGAGGGAGTATTTAGCTCGATAGTAGGTTCATGCCTCTAATAATCTAGGGAAGTGACAGAAATCTCTAAGGTTGTAGATGTGATGTTGCTACTAGGGAGAAAACAACAATCCTTTGTCCAAGGGCAATTGTATTGTTTACTTTACACACTTTGCTTAATGCAATTATCCGTTGCTTGCAACTTAATACTAGAAGGGGTTCGGATGATAACCTGAAGGTGGATTATTAGTCATAGATGCAGTTGGATTACAGTCTATGTATTATGTTGTAATGCCCAAACGAATCTCATAGAAATCATCATGACTTGTACATGCATATTTATGCATTTCAATCTGTCAATTGCCCAACTGTAATTTGTTCACCAAACATGCTATTTATCTTAAGGAGAAACACCTCTAGTGAACTGTTGACCCCGGTCCATTCCTTTATCATTGATATTCCATCTACTGTTATTGTTTACTTTCTGCAAGAAATTACTATCTTCCACACTATACGTTTAATCCTTTGTTTTCAGCAAAACCGGTGAGATTGACAACCTCGGTGTAAGTTGGGGCAAAGTTTTGTGGTTGTGTTGTGCAGGTTCCAAGTTGCTAGCAACACCTTGGAGTTGTTTCCTTACTCCTACTGGTTCAATAACCTTGATTTCATAACTGAGGGAAACTTGTTGTTGTGCTCATCATACCTTCCTCTTGGGGTCCCCAACAAGCTCTACATATCTGAGCCATCAAGCACTTTTCTGGCGCCGTTGCCGGGGGGTTAAGGACAGCTTCAATCTCTCCCTCCTCGCTAGTCACTTTTCTAGGAGAAAGAAGATTATTGCAATGGGAGTCTCTCACAACCAATCTATTTACTTTGTTTTTGTTTTTCTTAGTTTCTTTTGCTTGTTTATTTTTTCTGAAAAATACAAAAAAATAGTTTTGTTTGGTTTGTTTCTTTTTATCAAAAACACAAAAAAATTAGATCTTCCTTTAGTTGTTACCTTGTTCTTAGCCCGCCATGTTGATCCCTAAGTTCATCCTGAAAGACCTTTCAATAGGTAGTGGCTCTATAATTGGGAAATATAATATTGAAGAATTCTTTAATCATGTTAGCAAGCATGAGGATATTGAGGATATATCTTTAGCAGAACTTGCTCCAAATTATGAAATTGCTGCAGCTTCTTTAGTTCACATGTTGGAGGATAGGTTTGTTAACCTTAACCCCATGATGCAAGTAATGTTTCTTAAACTTAAATATATTGAGGATACTGAAAAGAGAGATTTTATTCTGGAAACTTTGCTTAAAGAATTCAATGATGTTGCTAAAGAAGCTAGAAAGGTCTTTGATTGTTTTAACATGCTAGGCTCATGTGTAGATGTTATGGGTACACTATAAAAGTTGGACAAAACCAAACCCAAAAATGGAGAAGAAACTAAAATACCAATACCTTTTAAACTTGTAGGAATGCATGAAGCCCTAGAAAAGAATTTTGATTGGATTGTTACTGAAAACCCGTTTGATGAAAATAGTGAACCCAAGAGTATTGAGAGAGGATACTCTAGAACTTATTTGGATGAGATACCATGCCTCATTGAAGAAATTTCTGGTATTGATCTTAATGCTTCCTCATTCAAAAATACTTGATCCTTGCTTTCCATGACTAACTTAAAGGCGTTAAAGAAAAGTACTATTGAGAGATAACCCAAATTATTTTTATTTCAGTAAGTTTTGCTTTTGTTGAGTCTTGGAAGTTACTACTTATGTAATTAACTCTCATTATCCTTTTTGTGTGGTTTTTGTGCCAAGAATAACCTCTAATGAGAGAGAAGTAAGATTTGGGGAAGTTGCTGTCCCGAAACAGATTTTTGTGCTTCACTGTAAAAATTCATGAAAATCCAAGTACGTCGGATTGAGATGTAATTTTCTGTTCATATGCCCCAGGTTATTATCTAACTTTCGTTAGTTCAACACTTTTCGATTTGAGCAACAGAAGGTCTTCGAAAAAATCGTTTTTTACCTGCTGGTCTGTTTTGACATATTTCTGCCATTATTTGCATTTGCTTCTTATCGGTTTCTTTTTGAGTTCTCTTTGATCACTTGAGCTTTTAAAAGAAATTTCTATAGTAGCTTGTGTTTTAATGAATGTTTTACTTGTGTTGAAACTAAACCCAAAGGCGTGTGAAGTTTTGTATGAAGGAAATTTTTAAGTGTAGGGGAAGAATGTTGTGATGAGATGAAGTATGGACAAAAGCTCAAGCTTGGGGATGCCACCTGTTTCACCCCAATAAATATTCAAGAGGTACAAGCGTCAAAGCTTGGGGATGCCCCCCAAGGCATCCCCTTCTTCATCAATAAAAATCTCAAGTCTCTTTCTACACACTTCATTTTTATTCTTTATGCACTTTTGTGTTGTTCTTGGAGCATCTTTGTTCTTGTTTTTAGTTTTCTTTTGTTTGCTTTGCTTCAATAAATTGAGAAGTCTTACCTAGTTCTTCATTGACTAGAACACTTTAGTTTTCACTCTTATTGTTTTGTGAGTGTTCTCTTTTGCTAGCACTGTGTTTAGCTTTAGTTTTCTTATGCTTTCAGCTTAGAACTTTTTAGTTCTTATTTGTAGATGTGTAAGACATACTCACTGATCTTTATTGTTTATTATCTTTGTGAGTTATTTCAAATAAATCGATTGGTGTTGGAAAAGAGTAGGAAGCTTCATGCTTAAGTGGTACAAAAGGGAGCTTGTTTTGACTGTGGCTTAGACTTTATCGTGTCATGCTAGATGTTGCTTTGACCATATACTTAGTGATTATTGCTATAGCATGACTTGTTGCAAACAATTGAGATTGCTTAATGTGCCTTGAAAGAATCATGTGTTGTTTTAGCATACAAAAGCATAATATTGTGGTACTCTCCTTTGATGCTTTATTTGGGTTGTATTGGCACATGCTTACACCATGTTAAGACTATGAACCAGTAACCTTAGCCTCTATGATCATTTAGTTTTTGACTTGTGATATCACTTTATGCTTTAATTAATAATGTTTTGTCGCTCTGCATGATATGGACATTATTGCTCTCTTAATTGGTCGCTCCCAGTCTTTTGCTAGCCTCCACTTGTACTAAGTATGAGCTCTACTCGTGCATCCAACTCCCAAGAAACCAAGTTATTCCAAAGAGTCCACTATAAATTCCTATGCATGGTGTGTTACACCATTCCAAGTATAATCATGTTTTTATCTATCTTCCAAATTAAACTTTTGTTATGTGAAAATTAGTGATTAAAGCTCTCACGAACTTGATGGCACACTTTACTTTCTTGCACCTAATAAACTTGAAACATTGTGTCATCTATGTTGCTTATATGCTTGCAAATTATAAGTTGGGAGTTAGCAGAACCATGTTGTCATGGGGAACGCTTTCAAGACCTGTACATATTATCCAGTTGATATCATGATCTTTTGTTTATGGATGTCGGCGATGTGAAATAAAAGGAGAGATTGTAAGTCCATGGAGTATTATATATGTGTTAGAGAAATGCCTGGGTGGCTAGCCTAAGCCATGCCTAATCATGGTGGAACTTGCAGCATAACCATAATGAGCAATCTATGAAGCATCTTCAAAAAAAAATAGAAAAAAAGAGAGAAAATAAAAAAGCACCATACTCATGGTAAATAAAAAGATCGCTGAGATGCTCACTATTTGTTGTCTTGTCATTTTGATATGGGATAGCTCCTGTGTCATGGGGCAAGGGGTACTGCATTGGCGGTTCTTTATGATACACATATACTTACAATGACAAGAACTTGCTTGTGACTAAAGTTGAGTAGCATGAGGAACGACCCTCGTACTCAAGGGACATAAGATTTCCAACTTATGATATGTCAAGCATATACTTCATATTTGTTTCACTTTAACCTTAACCACTTCAAGATGCTTATGATAGGGGCAATGAGAGCTAAAAGCTAAAAAGTACCATAATTTCTGGAAGCTCATTATGAAACTTGAAATCCCTACTTCCCTCTATGAAGGGTCTTTCTTTTTAAATTTTATGTTGAGTCTCCATCTTCTATCTTTATGCACCAATTAAGAGAGCATAATTGTCATTCTCAATTTAATGTGCATTGTCCCAAAGCTTATTGATTGATTCATAATGTTGATATTGCGTGTTCTTAAATTATTTGTATCTAGTCACCCTTATGAACTTTGAAGGTGTCCTATGCATTTATGTTTCGCTATACCATGAAGGACAAGCTGAATAGCACTCTTACTATGTTTTATATATGTGAAACAAACAAACGTCTTTCAATGCATTGTTATTCATGATCTTTTGTTTGTGTTACCTTTCATGTTACAACATAATTGCTATGTCTTATTGTTAGAACTACATCTTTCATGCTCATGTTTAGAGTACTTTGATCTCAACTATCAATGCTTTACAAATATTTTGATCAAAATTGTGATAGCATGTCACCTAAATAATTATTCTTTTTATCACTTACCTACTCGAGGACGAGTAGGAGTTAAGCTTGGGGATGCTTGATACGTCGTAAACGTATCTATAATTTTTGATGCTCCATGCTTATTTTGTATCAACTTTCTTATGCTTTTTCTACACTTTGAGGTATTTTTATACATTTTCCGGAAGTAACCTATTGACAAGATGTCGCAGTGCCAGTTGCTTGTTTTCTGTTGTTTTTGGTTTTAGAAAATCTAGTAAGGAAACATTCTCGAAATTGGACAGGACAAAATCCAAAGTCATTTTTTTACCAGAGGGAGCATGGAGTCCCGAGGGGAGATGAAGTGGGGCCACGAGGCGGCCACACCCTGTGGCAGCGCGGCTAGGGAGGGCGCCAGCCCTAGGTGTGGGCCCCTCAGGCACCCACCGACCTTGCCCCTTAGCCTATAAAAGCACCCTGATGAAGAAACCCTAAGCATCCGATCAGATCTCCACAAAATAGTTCTTAGCCACCGCCATCTCCATCCCTAGATCGGGGGGATCCAAAGCTCTTCCCGGCACCCTGCCAGAGGGGAGAGATCATCCCGGAGGCCTTCTTCATCACCATGCCAGCCTACGGAGTGATGCGTGAGTAGTTCACCCTTGGACTACGGGTCCATACAGTAGCTAGATGGTTGGTTCTCCTCCTCTGTGCTATCATGTTTAGATCTTGTGAGCTCCGTCATGATCAAGATCATCTATTTTGTAATCCTACATGTTGTGTTTGTTGGGATCCGATGGATATTGAGTACTATGTTCAAGATTGATTATTGATTCTATCATGTTTGTGTTATTTGTGATCTTGCATGCTCTCCGTTGTTCGTAGATGCTTTGGCCAAGTAGATGCTTGCAACTCCAAGAGGGAGTATTTATGCTCGATAGTAGGTTCATGCCACTAGTAATCTGGGGAAGTGATAGAAATCTCTAAGGTTGTAGATATGATGTTGCTACTAGGGAGAAAACAACAATCCTTTGTCCAAGGGCAATTGTATTATTTACTTTACACACTTTGCTTAATGCAATTATCCGTTGCTTGCAACTTAATACTAGAAGGGGTTCGGATGATAACCTGAAGGTGGATTATTAGTCATAGATACAGTTGGATTACGATCTATGTATTATGTTGTAATGCCCAAACGAATCTCATAGGAATCATCATGACTTATACATGCATATTTTATGCATTTTCAATATGTCAATTGCCCAACTGTAATTTGTTCACCCAACATGCTATTTATCTTAAGGAGAAACACCTCAAGTGAACCGTGGACCCCGGTCCATTCCTTTATCATTGATATTCCATCTACTGTTTGTTATTTACTTTCTACAAACAATTACTATATTCCACGCTATACGTTTAATCCTTTGTTTTCAGCAAAACCGGTGAGATTGACAACCTTACTATAAGTTGGGGCAAAGTTCTGTGGTTGTGTTGTGCAGGTTCCAAGTTGCTAGCAACACCTTGGAGTTGTTTCCTTACTCCTACTGGTTTGATAACCTTGGTTTCATAACTGAGGGAAACTTGTTGCTGTGCTCATCATACCTTCCTCTTGGGGTTCCCAACAAGCTCTACATATTTGATCCATCAAAGAACTAAAAGGTTCTAAGAACAAAGCAGAAGAAAACTAAAGCTAAACGCAATGTTTGCAAAAATGAACACTCACAGAACAATAAGAGTGAAAACTAGAGTGTTCTAGGCAATGAAGAACTAGGTGAGACTTCTCCAAAATAGG
This sequence comes from Avena insularis, assembly GCA_023614405.1. Classification (NCBI taxonomy): domain Eukaryota; kingdom Viridiplantae; phylum Streptophyta; class Magnoliopsida; order Poales; family Poaceae; genus Avena; species Avena insularis. The sequence continues at coordinate 33,584 of JAJUPC010000736.1, read as the reverse complement.
TGTGTTGGGGTCAAACCAACTTATTGCAGCAAACAAATCAAAAGAAAACTAAAAACAATAACAAAGACGCTCCAAAAACAACATATAGTGCATGAAGCATTTAAAATAAAGTGTCTTGAAAGAAGACCTGAGATTTTTATTGATAAAGAAGGGGATGCCCAAGGCATCCCCAAGCTTTGATGCTTGTACCTCTTTAATATTTCTTGGGGTGACATGGGTGGAATCCCCAAGCTTGAGATTTTGTCCATACTTCATCTCATCACATCATTCTCTCCCTACACTTGAAAACTTTCTTCATACAAAACTTCACACAATCTCCATTAGCAACATTAGTGTATGCAAGATAATAAACCCTTGGGTTCAGTTTCAACTCAAGTAGAAACATCCATTAAAACATAAGCTACTGTAGCAACTCCTTTTAAAAGCTCAAGTGATAAAAAATAACTCAAAAAATAAATCGATTAATAGGCAAATACAAATAATGGCAGAAATCTGTCAAAACAGACCAGCAGGTATAGACCGATTTTTTCGAAAATCTTCTGTTGCTCAAATCGAAAAGGGCAAAACTAATGAAAGTTGGGTAACTACCAGGGGCATGCACAGAAAAAAATTCAGCTCAATCCGATGTTTTGGGATTTTTTTCACGATTTTTTATAGTGAAGCATAGAAATCTGTTTCGGGACAGCAACTTCCCCAAATCTTAATTCCCTCTGATTAGACGCTATTCTTGGCACAAAAACAGACAAAAAGGATAAGGAGAGGTTATTACAGAGGCAATAACTTCCAAGACTCAACAAAATAAAAACTTACTAAAATAAAAATTAGGTTATCTCCCAAGTGTGTTTTTCTTGAACGCCTTTCAGCTAGGCACAGAAAGCAAGAATCAAGTATTTTCAAATGAATAAGCATCAACATCAATATTTTTTCCAATGAGAGAATCAAAATATAGCTTCTCTCTTTTTCTAGGTAAGTATTTTATACCTTTTTTGAGTGGGAATTGATATTTAATTGTGCCTTCCTTCATATTAATAACGACACCAATAGTTTTAAGAAAAGGTCTTCCCAAAATAATAGGACAAGAAGCATTGCATTCAACATCCAAAACATAGAAATCAATAGGGACAAAGATATGGTTAACCATAATAATAACATCATTAATTCTCCCCATAAGTTTCTTTTTAGCATTATCATCAAGATGGACATCCAAATAACAATCTTCTAATGGTGATAAATCAAGCATTTCATAAAATTTTCTAGGCATAATAGAGACACTGACACCAAGATCACATAAATCTTTGAATTCAAAATCATTCACTTTCATATTAATGATGGGATCCCAACCATCTTCTAATTTCATAGGAATAGAAGCTTTATGTTTCAATTTTTCTTCTTTAATTTTCATGAGAGCATTTGTAATATGTTTTGTAAAAGCCATATTCATAGCACTAGCATTAGGACTTCTAGCAAGATTTTGCAAGAACATAATTACATCAGAAATATTGCAACCATCAAGATCAAAATCAATATTATCTTTAAAAGTAATAGAACTATTGTTTCCCATATTTCAAAAAATTTCAGCATTTTTATTGGAAAAGGTTCCATTGGGTTTAGGCAATGTTGCAAAAGGAATTGAGACTTTAGGTGGTTTGCTAGCATATACATTACTAGTTGTGCTAATAATAAAAACTTCAGTCATACTATTATTTCTAGCAATTTCATCTTCTCTCTCCCACCTAGCATGTAATTCAGCTAACATTCTAACATTTTCATCAATTCTAACCTGTATGGCATTAGTAGCATCAAAGGGATTTTCCATAGTTTTTGATTTAGCAACTATTTTATTAATCAGAAAAGATTGTGCTTCAGACAAAGATGAAATATTTTTTTCAGCATTCGAAATTTTGTCTTGCAAACCAGGAATTTGCCTATTTAAATTCTCAAGTTGACAACTAATATTTTTCAAAATGGCAGATTGTTCCTCCGTGGTCTTAGTGAATAAATTATTCTGCTCATATTGCATTGCATGAAGTTTTTAGTGGATCTTTCAACTTCCAAAATCTTTTCTTCACTAGGCATTACAAATTTACCATGATAAATATTGCTATTATTGGGAGGATATGGCCTATAATTATTATTACCAATAATTCCTATAAGCATTGTTGCTAAAATTATTACTTCTAATGAAGTTCACATCAACTTGCTCTTCTTGAGCAACCAAAGAGGCTAAAGGAACATTATTTGGATCAATATGAGCTTTTCCATTAACAAGCATAGACATAATAGTATCAATTTTATCACTCAAGGAGGAGGTTTCTTCAACATAATTTACCTTCTTACCTTGTGGAGCACTCTCGGTGTGTCATTCAGAATAATTTATCATCATATTATCCAAGAGCTTTATTGCAGCACCCAAAGTGATGGTCATAAAGGTACCTCCAGTAGCCGAATCCAACAGATTTCTTGAAGAAAAATTCAGTCCTGCATAAAAGGTTTGGATAATCATCCAAGTATTCAGTCCATAAGTGGGGAAATTCTTCACTAAAGATTTCATTCTTCCCAAGCTTGATCAACATGTTCATTATCAAATTGTTTAAATTTCATTATGTCACTTCTCATGGATATAATCTTAGCAGGAGGATAATATTTTCCAATGAAAGCATCTTTGCATTTAATCCAAGAATCAATATTATTTTTAGGCAAAGATAGCAACCAATCTTTAGATCTTCCTCTTAAAGAGAAAGGAAACAATTTAAGCTTAATAATATCTCCATCTACATCCTTATATTTTTGCATCTCGCAAAGTACAACAAAATTATTAAGGTGAGCAACAGCATCATCAGTACTAGCACCATAGAATTGCTCTTTCATAACAAGATTTAGCAAAGCAGGTTTAATTTCATAGAAAGTAGCTTCCGGATCAGGTGGAGCAATAGGTGTGCAAATTAAATCATCGTTGTTTATGCTAGTGAAGTCACACAACTTAGTGTTTTCCGGAGTATTCATTTTTGCAAGATTAAAGCAATCCAACAGAAATAGCAACTAAAGTAGGAACTAATTTTTTTGTGTTTTTTGATAAAAAGAAGCAAACCAAACGAAGCTAAAGGAACAAATCAAAACAAAAACAAAGTAAAGAGATTGGTAGTGAGAGACTCCCCTTGCAAAAATCTTCTTTCTCCTAGAAAATCTTTTTGACGGGGAGGAAGAGATCGAAGCTGTCCTATATCTCCCCGGCAACAGCGCCAGACAATGCTTGATGGTGGCTCTGTTGATGTAGAACCTGTTGGGAAACCCCAAGAGCAAGGTATGACGAGCACGGCAAAAAGTTTTCCCTCAGTTGTGAAACCAAGGTTATCGAACCAATAGGAGAAAGAAACAACTTTCGAAGGTGTTGCTGGCAACGTGGAACCTGCACAACACAACCAAAATACTTTGCCCCAACTTACAGTGAGGTTGTCAAGCTCACTAATTTTGCTGAAAACAAAGGGTTAAACATATAGTATGGAAGATAGTAATTGCTTGTAAGTAAATAGTAAACAGTAGATGGTATATCATTGGGAAGGAATGGACCAGTCTCCATAGTTCACTAGAGGTGTTTCTCCATAAGATAAATAACATGTTGGGTGAACAAATTACAGTTGGGCAATTGGCAGATAGAGAATGCATAACAATGCATGTACATGACATGATGATCACTATGAGATTCATTTGGGCATTACAACATAATACATAGACCATAATCCAACTGCATCTATGACTAATAATCCACCTCCGGGATATCATCCAAACAACCCTCGAGTATTAAGTTGCAAGCAACAGATAATTGCATTAAGCAAAGTGTGTAAAGTAAACTATACAATTGCCCTTGGACAAAGGATTGTTGTTTTCTCCCTAATAGCAACAAGACATCTACAATCTTAGAGGTTTCTGTCACTCCCCCAGATTACTAGAGGCATGAACCTATTATCGAGCATAAATACTCCCTCTTGGAGTCACAAGAAAATACTTGGCCAAAGTAACTACTAGCAACAGAGAGCATGCAAGATCACAGATAACATAGACATGATAGAATTAATAATCAATCTGTATATAGTACTCAATATCCATCGGATCCCAACAAACACAATATGTAGGATTATAATAAGATGATCTTGATCATGATAGGCAGCTCACAAGATCTAAACATGATAGCACAAAGAGGAGAAACAACCATCTAGCTACTGCTATGGACCCATAGTCCAAGGATGAACTACTCACACATCACTCCAGAGGCTGGCATGGTGATGAAGAAGGCCTCCTGGATGATCTCCCCTCTCCGACAGGGTGCCGGAAAGAGCTTCGGATCCCTCTTGATCTAGGGATGGAGATGGCGGCCGCTATGGATTTTTTCGTGGAATTTTGATCGGGTACTTAGGGTTTTCTCCTCGAGGGGTTTATATAGGTGAAGGGGCAAGGTCGGTAGAGGTCCAGGGGGCCACACCATAGGGCGCCCCCCTAGCCACGATTGGGCCAGGTATGGTCGCCCTGGGGTAGGCCTCCCTCTAGCCTCTAGACTCCGTCTCCGTCTCTGAAAAATAGGAAGTTTGGCTTTTGTTTCGTCCAATTTCGAGAATATTTTTTTACTATCTTTTCTGAAACCAAAAACAGCAGAAAACATGAACTGGCACTGTGGCATCTTGTTAATAGGTTAGTTCCAAAAAATGTATAAAAATGATTCAAAGTGTAGACAAATCATAAGATAGTTGATACAAAACAAGCATGGAGAATCAAAAATTATACATACGTTTACGAACGTATCATGCCTACAACCCCTTCTTTGCAGCCAACATCCGCTTCCCCTGCGCCAAGGAAATCTGGAAATCTAAAGCTCTACCACGCTGCAAATTCTTTATGTGGCTTGCCGTACACCGGCACTGTCTTACTGCTGATAATCTGAAGCGGAGCGGAATGAAGACGCATGTACAAACATTATTTGCTAATACAAAACTACTGCATGTAGTGCAATAAAGTATAAAGTATCTAAACATTCAGACTCGGTGTATTCAATTCACTTGCGCTTGACACTCTATCAGAATTAATCATAAGCATAAATATTTCATAGTTATAAGTTTTCAACTGCTCTAACATTTGAAGACGATTCTGAACTTGGACTATGACTAAGTTGGATTCAAGCTCCACAAAAGGATAAAACTAACCATGCTTAGCAATAGGTGCTCCTCAATATGAAACTTATACCTAAGGATAGGTTATTATAAAATATTTGTCACACCTTAATAAAGATTTCAAACGTAAAACCAAAGTGCACATGTGGCAGATAATCAATTGGACACAATAATGTCGTTGATGTTTAAAAGCTATAATTGGCCGTCTACCCAGGCTTCTTTCCTTAATGGAACTTCAGTACTAGAGACTGAGTTACAACATGCAAACATCATATACTTTTATATACAAGCCAAAAGCCCATGATTAACCCATTGTGGAGGCATCGGCTCTTTAACCTTTAGTTTTTTGGTCTCTTTGTCCACGACCTAGTGCCGCATGTCTTATCATCGATTGATCCATCTAGTCATGTTTTACCCTTCCGACCAGTTATTCTTCTTCCACAACTACACCGTCGCTGTGCTTTAGGACACGATCAATATGCTACGATGCTAGTTATGGCGTTTATCTCTTGTTATTCTGCTGCAGTGTCGATGAGCAGCAAGTGGTTGCAGCGTCAAGTTCATTGCCATATTTATAAATGATCAAGTATATGTTGCTAAATCCAAGGTATATTAATACACAGGTACCGCTGGTAGCTAGTTCTTTTATCCTATGTATATTACTGTTAGTCAGGTTTCTTGTCCTCCCTCCGTATCAAATTAGTTCTCAAAGTTTACTTTAGATTCGTGTGCATCTACTAACTAAAACACACCTATATACATACAGATTTAGAGGAAGTTGAGAGACTAATTTGAGACGGAGAGATTAGTTTATAACAAGAATTAATTTGCTAATTTGATGCTTCCTTTATTTTGGTTTGTTAATACTGAGATGCCTACAATTTTCTCTTGCATTCTTGAAGATTTACAGTAAATGTAATGTCGGTCCAACTCCATTCTCTAGTTATTATGTGAGAGGAGTGATAGTTTTATAAGAAATTAACTATCTGAGATAGAAAGTGTTATGCGATAGTGATACGTCGTAAATGTATCTATAATTTTTTATGTTCCATGCTTGTTTAGTATTAACTTTGCTATGCTTTGTCTATACTTTGAGGTATTTTTTATACATTTTTGGGACTAACCTATTAACAAGATGCCATAGTGTCAGTTGCCTGTTTTCTGCTGTTTTTGGTTTAAGAAAAGCTAGCAAGGAAATATTCTTGGAATTGGACGGGACAAAAGCGAAAGTCAATATTTTACCGAAGAGAACACAAAGTCCAGAGGAGAGACGAAGTGGGGCCACGAGGCGGCTACACCCTAGGGCAGCACGGCCTGGGGGGCGCCAGCCCTAGGTGTGGGCCCCTCGGACGGCCCCCTGCCTCGACTCTTTGCCTATAAAGTCACCCCGATGCAGAAACCCTAAGAACCCGATCAGATCTCCATGAAACAGTCCGTAGCCGTCGCCACCATCGTCCCTAGATCGGGGGGATCTGAAGCTCTTCCCGGCACCCTGCCCGAGGGGAGATATCATCCCGGAGGCCTTCTTCATCACCATGCCAGCCTTTGGTATGATGCGTGAGTATTTCCCCCTTGGACTATGAGTCCATACAGTATCTAGATGATTATTTCTCCTCCTTTATGCTATCATGTTTAGATCTTGTGAGCTCCATTCATGATTAAGATCATCTATTTGTAATCATACATGTTGTGTTTGCGGGGATCCGATGGATATTGAGATACTATGTCAGATTGATTATTGTTTCTATCATGTTTGTGTTATTTATGATCTTGCATGCTCTCCGTTGCTAGTAGCTATCTTGGCCAAGTAGATGCTTATGACTCCTAGAGGGAGTATTTATGCTCGATAGTAGGTCCATGCCTCTAGTAATATGGGGAAGTGACAGAAATCTCTAAGGTTGTAGATGTGATGTTGCTACTAGGGAGAAAACAACAATCTTTTGTTCATGAAAAAATTGTATTATTTACTTTACACACATTGCTTAATGCAGTTATCCGTTGCTTGCAACTTAATACTGGAAGGGGTTCGGATGATAACCTGAAGGTGTATTATTAGTCATAGATGCAGTTGGATTACGGTCTATGTATATTGTTGTAATGTCCAATCAAATCTCATAGGAGTCATGATATCTAGTATTTGCATTGTTATGCTTTCTCAACCTATCAATTGCCCCGCTGTAACTTGTTCACCCCGCATGTTATCTATCTTAAGGAGAACACCTCTAGTGAACTGTGGACCCCGGTCCATTCATTTACCATTGATACATCATCTACTGTTGTTTACTTTCTACAAGCAACTATTACCTTCCACACTATACATTTAATCATTTGTTTTTAGCAAACCAGATCTTACTGTAAGTTGGGGCAAAGTCTTGAGTTTGTGTTGTATAGAATTCCAAGTTGTTAGCAACACCTTGGAGTTATTTCCTTGCTCCTACTGGTTCGATAATCTTGGTTTTATAACTGAGGGAAAACTTGTTGCTGTGCTCATCATACTTTGCTCTTGGAGTCTCCCAACAAGGCTCTACAGTCAACTGAGCCACCATCAAATAGACACATCTGAACAATCTTTTTGTTATGCCACAAGAGTTGGATACATCAACTATAAATGAGGCTTAATATATTTTGACATTTTCTCCTTTATGCGATAAAAAAAAACTTAGCCCCCCTCATGCTTCAATCCTGGCTCCACCCTTGGATGTGATGATCCTTTGTCGAAGACCTTCATGCTTCTTAGGGCATGTGCAATAGGGTGACATCGGCCTTATCTTAGACATACCATGTTGAATTGTTGTTTAGTTGGAGAAGAGGGAATTAAGAAATAGAAGATTGTCTTTCCTTAACAAAGTGGTGGTCCCTTAATAGAAGGTTGTCTTTCCTTAACCAAGTGGTGGGGTCCCTTATAAAATAAGAGACGTCTAGTTTTTCTATTGCACCATATGTTTCTCTTATTAACATAATTTTTTTACTAAAATTAGTCAACTCATATTAGAGATGAAAATAATAATACAAAGGTTGTATGGCATAATTTTAGGAAAATGCTTCTGTCCCGCTAGAGGATCGCATCGCTCGCGTCATCCGGTTCATGCATGTGCCATGTGTTACGGAGCATGGGAGACATCTAAGGTTGGGGGTCCAACCACGAGCCTTATCTCCTGCCGACCCCTTCTTCCTCCATGAGTTGCTTTCCCCTCTTTTTTTTCTCTCGCTCGTGGCTGCCATGAATCGTTGGCTCCGTATGAGCACCCAACCGCCATGAATTGCTGCCTCGTAACCGCGTAGCATAGCCCCAGATCTCCTTCCCCCTTCGGTCGTTGGCTCCCCTACCTCTCTCTCTAACAACCTTATGCGCATGGATATCCACCGGGAAAACATCGACTACTGCCTGACAACTATAAATGACCACGTGAGGGGCTGCTATAGGGGAGGGGCGTTGCTGCTTTCTGCGGCTGCTAGACGTGTGGGCACTCCTGTTGGTGCTATAACCGACCATAGAGGATGCTATGACCGGTCGCTGCGGCTGCTACGACCGGTGACAACAATTGCTACAAGTTGCATCGGCGTCTGCAACATACAACGACATCGTCTGCTACGACCGGCGACAACAGTTGCTACAAGTCTCATCGGCGTTTGCTACATACAACGACGATAGTTGCTACAAGTGGCGTCGGCTTCTGCTACATACACCGACAACGAGTGCTACGATCGACGACGACAGTTGCTACAAGTCGCGTCAGCGTTTGTTACATACAACGACGGCGGCTGCTACGACCGACGATAGCAGTTGCTACAAGTCTCGTCGGCGTCTGCTACATACAACGACGACGACTGTGCCCAACGACATCGGTTGATAGAACCGGCAACGTCGACTGCTACGATCAGCGACAACGGCAGGTGATCGGCGTCGGCGACTGCTGTAACCAGCGACGACGTTTGCTACCAACGGCATCCAGCGGTGCTACCCGTCGGTGCTACAAATGGTGATGCCTCGTGCTAGAAACCAAGGACGCTGATGTTACAATTGCCGGCCGCTCCCTGCGGTGCTGCTGCAAGAGTCCGGGTCGCTGATGCCGGCGGTGCTGCAAGAAGGCGTTGCGAGAGTCCAGGCTACGGCGCCAGAGCTGCTGCAAGAAAGAGGCATGAGAGTCCAGGGTCTAGCCCGCGTCTCGAGCAAGGATGCCAGACTGATTTTATGCATTTTTACCATGTGCGCAGCGACCCAGTGTAGGAGACTTTCCATGTGCGCAGTGGTGGGTCGATAGGACATGTGTCGTATGTTAGACTCGGAAGTTGAGAAATTCGGATCCTCCGAAGGATGCGTAGTTCTTTTTATAATTTTATTGTCTTCTCTAGATGATGTGGAAGCCTAATAGGAGACTTGCATTCTCTACCATTATAGACGTGATCTTATATAGTACTCTTTTTTAGCTTGTTGAAACCTTTTATATTATGTACTATGGTACATAGGTAGTAGAAGTAAATCATTCCACTCAAGTCACTGATCTTCTATTACCATACAATACGATCCTAACTGATTGGACTTTCTTGTTTCCTCGTACAACAGTTAGATTATAGATTTCTCATGTCCATTTTTATCATCATTGGATATATTTTATCATGATCGGACGCGTGACTCAGATGTCCCCGATCACTCTTAGGGGGTGTTTGTTTGAGCTTTTGACCATTTTTCAAGTGGAAAAAGCCAGAAAAACGAAACAAACGGACAACTATGCGTTGGCCTTTTGCTGAAGCACTTCTATAAAACAGGCGTCCCGGGCAAAGCACGTCTAGAGATGCTTTTCGCAGCTTCCCGCATCTGCCAGCGAAACATTTTCTTGTTTGGACATATCGTTCAACTCAAATTACACAAAAATACCACCCCGGTTTCAGCCCAACATATCCCTAGTAAAAAAACATGCCAGTGCACGCGTTATATTAATAACATGGATATTACAAACAATTTCTTAGCACACAGTCAACCAGCCAAATTGCCAAACAGCAGAAAAATAGCTTTCCGTACACAGCTGCACAGCCAATCATAGCCAGCCAGCCACAACTCAAACAAATACGTCCTTAGCTTTGGTTGGTCAGGTGTCCATACTGTACATTATATTATCTTGATAGTTTTATGATTACTCACCTGTATTATTGTGCTGTAAGCCATTGCTTATAAGAAGAAATTCTTCTCTCTTGCTCCCTTGAAACTCAAAACACAACCTGCCAGGAGGAACTTTTACTTATAAAAAAGAAAAATGGCTATATCGGGTTCGAGCCAGGAGATGCAGGCCCGAACCATTTCCCCGTTGGCGATGCGAACAGCGACCGAACACAAGTTCACGACACACAAACACGGACCCGTTGAAATCGGCGGCGGCGCAACCCCCTTCTTCCTCCTTCCAGCGCACGCTTCCCACTCGCCTCCTTTCCCCCCTCCCCCCAATTCCCCAAATCTCCATGCCGTTGCCGCCCTAGGTAGCCCTCCCCGTCTCCACGCGCTGCCATGTCTGCCGCCGCCGGGTCGTCGATGTCGGCGGCGGACGGGCTCCTCGCGCTGGCGGAGGAGGCCGAGCGCCGGCGCGACTTCTCCACCGCGACGTCGTGCCTGGAGTCGGCGCTCAGCCCCGCGCACGCCGCCTCGCTACTCCCGCTCGCAGAGGCCCGCGCGCGGCTGCGCCTCGCCGGCCTGCTGCTCGCCCGCTCCAAGGGACTCGCCAACGCCAAGGCCCATCTCGAACGCGCGCTGCTCGTCCTCAACCCGCTCCCCTCCGCGCCGCCGCGACTCAAGCTGCTGGCGCACTCCCTCCTCGCCAACGTCTACGGACTCCTCGGCGCCGTCCCGTCGCAGAAGCACGTGCTCCGCCGCGGGCTCGGCCTCCTCGCGTCCGCCTCCGCTTCTGGGCTCCTCCCCGTCGGCCCGTCCCTCATGTGGACCAGTAACTTCCAGGCGCAACTCGCATCTGCGCTCGCCGCAGACGGTGACGCCGCGTCTGCCCTCTCCGCTCTGTCCGAGGGAGCCGCCGCCGCTACCGATCTCAAGAGCCCTCAGCTCGACCTCTTCTTCGCTGCTACCAAACTCCACGTCCACTTGCTCTGCTGGGAGGACAACTCCGCCGTTGAGGCTGCCGTCGCACGCGTCTGCGAGCTCTGGGATGCGCTCACCGACGAGGAGGTAAACTCTTTTCTTCATTTTGATGCTGCCAGGAGATGTAAAATTTGTGGCTTTGTTACATATGTGTCTTGTGCTGATTTCCGTGCAGAAGGAGCACTGGGTTGGGCTGTTCTTCTACACGGAGCTGCTGCAGACCTTCTACCTGCTGAGGGTCTGCGACTACAAGGCCGCCTCAAAGCATGTGGAGAGGCTGGACACCGCAGTTAAGAGCGAGATGCAGAAGGGCCAGCGTATTAAAGAGCTTGGCACTGAACTTGGTGCAGCGGAGAGAACGTTAGCACAGCCCATGTTGAAGGAGAGGGAGAGGGCGGCACTGGTGCATAAGCGGCGGGAGTTGAGAGATCAGCTGCGAGCGCTGTGCGGCTATGACACATTGAATGATGTGTTGGATTATGGGGATAAGTTGTTGTTGGCGCCACCTCCGATGCATGGGGAATGGCTCCCACGGACTGCGGTGTTTGTGCTGGTGGATCTCATGGTCGTCACAGTCAGTCGCCCAAAAGGCATATTTAAGGAATGTGGAAAGAGAATACAGTCAGGACTGCAGATCATCCATGGTATGTTCTGCTGAATGCTAACTTATTTGAAGTATTGTGTGTAAGGATGACATACTTGTAGCTAACTAGACATGTTATATGATTCAATATAGTAGGCACAGCCAGTGGCGGAGCTTCAGCCCAGCATGCCCGGATAGCCCGCCCCGGCTCTCTCTAGAATCTTTCGTTAAACTTGTAGTATCTGCTAATGAAAGATTAATCAACTTTTCCATGGGCAAAATGCTGTTGACCAGGAGCCTTCCTACTTTGCTCAGGCTATGTCTCCCAGCTGGCTTCGCCACTGGGCACAGCTAATTTACAACCATGGGTATGAGATTTACTAGGTCTTAGTCCTTGAGGGGTACTGACGTGTCTCTTGCCTTGTACTACCCCTGTACACAGTTATAAGAATTGTGTACAGAGGGAGTAGGACGGAGGTGCTTATTGAACCCAACGGTTAAAATTTGTATTCTCGCCTAGGGTTTATTGTGCGGAGTGTTTGCATGTTTGTTTTAATTTGAATATTTGATATAATTAACTTCTAATAATGTCACATCTACTTATTGTGGATGTTTTTGTACTAAAAGGGTTTCCCCATTTATTATCGTCAATTTGTCCGTGTGAACCAGATATAACCTTCAACATTTCTGCCCATTTACTTACACATCTCCTGTGGAAAATAGTTGATCAGCAGTAATTTTGGAAGCGATCCGCAAATGTTCTAAGTCGTCCCAATTTCACCCTCCCCATTGAAATGTTACAATGCTGCAATTGCAGTCCGACTCAACGAGAATCCAGGGAACTTCTGCTCAGTGATGCGTTTGATTTACCGTTCATATGAACAACCTACCTATAAAGGTCATTTCGGAGCATGCTCACCATTTCCTCATACCTGTCTACTGTAAAAACGTGGTGATAGTGACACTGATATGTGAAGTGTGGACTTCTCCATATGCTCAACAACCATTACGGGGTTGTGTTTCTATCAACCACTTAGAGAGAGCAATAGCTCAGTGGTAGGGGGACTGGCTGGTGCTCCAAGCCAGCCGGGTTCAACCCCGCGCGTAGCAATTCTAGCAAATATTGCAGCCGAGTTTGTTGATTCTTTCGAAAAAGCCAAGTGGTCCCATCCTCTCTGGTGTTATTATTAAGCACTTCAAAGTGATTGAGCTCAGCATTCTTTATCGTGACTTTGGTATGATCGTCAGCCGATCTGAGAAGGATGCTGCCGTTTCATCAAATATGACTTGGCCGAGCTTGTTTCAATTACATTCCGTGACCATTTGTCTTGTTGAATCCACCTTCATGAAGGTGGCTGTGTCAACGCTGCAACATAAAGGGAGAGGCATGTATAAACGGGAGTGGTGCCATGGGAAATGTGCATTTATTTTTAAATTAAAAGGTTACTATTTAACTTTCTAGAATGACTGATCTAGGTGCCTATTGTGGTGGTATGGCCCAGCGGTAGAAATCTTACTACCTCCGCTTATATTTTTTTCCAAAAGTCAAACTACGTAAAGTTTGACTAAGTTTTTAGAGAAAAATATTAATATTTACAATACGAAATCCATACCCTTTGATACATCATGAAACATATTTTCACATGGTATATATATAATATCATAGTTCTTGATAGTTTTTTCTAAAAGTTTGGTCAAATTTTCCATAGTTTGACTTTTCAAAAAAAGAAGCTTTAAGCTTTGGGACGGAGGTAGTATTTTATTAAACCATTAGGTTTCATTAAACAGGTGTTCCACAAAATAAGGAAATTGTGTTTTACCTTTTACGTGCTGATCGTATCCATTTGACAACACAACTCTGAGCCTGTCACGACCTTGAGAAAATATACCTGCATGATCTTGTATATATTTTGATTATTTTCCCTGCATACTAGATTCATTGTCCGGGTATGGTCATGCAACATGGTACACTTCAGTCCGTCACTGGAAGTTGGAAGGGAGTACATTGGCTGATAATGGAATGTAAAGTTTGTTGAGTAACTACGGGAAGTATATGCATTGATCCATGTCAACACCCATGAGCTAATGGTAGACTTAAACATATTATTTGGACATTTATTTTTATCTTGGATATTCTAAACATGATCTAGTTTAGGACCTGATAGATTTATCCTGTTTGTGTAAAAGCTGAATCTGTAGAAACCTGTATATATAAGTACATTAGTGGTACTTACTGGGTATTCCCATTGTTTTACAGAGGAACTAGCGAAGCTTGGGATCGTGGATGGCGTGACAGGTAACTATAAAACTTTTAATTGTTTTCTGGGAAAACCTGATACCATTTGTTGTAGCTACATCTGTACTACCATATGATAAATCTCTCACTTATGCATGGTCCTTATTTGATCCGTGTCATTCAATGCCGTATGTCTTCCAGACATTTTTTCAAGATCAATTTTTGTAAAGACTATGCAAGAGCCTTTTCAATAAGCAGGAAAGGCAGTTTCGATACAACAGAGTCTGTACCAGAACGTTGAGACGAGACTCCCCGAAGTCAAGCAACAATCCAGAAAACAACACAACTAGGAGACTGCTCTTACAACGGCTCAAACAACACAATCGTAGACCTTGCTTCTTTCCATCTATCTCCTTCACCATTGATCTTCCAAGCAACCATTACAAAATCACGTCGTTAATTCTAAAAATCATTTCATTCAGAAACTACCTTAATTCCAGTTTAAAAACATTCTTACTTGCGTTGACAGAGTTAAATGATGTAACCTGTCAGTTGTCACCATTGATTCTTGTTCTGTGTGCTGGCCTGCTGGGTATGGTAGATAGTCCTGCTGGGCCTCCGATGTACCAATCTTATGCAGAGTTGTTTAATTGAGATTTTTTTAGCTTCTTCTCGCGTGCTTATCTTTTCTTTCCTTGTTCTTTCTCGTTTTTCATTTTAAGAAAATGGAAATATACACCCCTAGATCTTATTGTCAATGCCAACTAGATCTTCCATATCAGTCATGCCACTAATTTTGAATAAAAGCGTCAATTACTTCATACCGTACATTTCTTTAATCCATTGTGCTGCTTTGGTACGAATTCATTCTCAGCAAACATCTATATCCCAATGAATAATTTCCTTGATCTTCTGCTAAATAATGACCTTTCCAGTATGTGCCACCACTATAGCAGAACCTTACCAGTTTTTGTCACATTGCCATTTTGTCAAATTTCTCAGGTAGATTTTTCTGTAATACCTCATTTACTCTTTACCCTCATCTTCTGCCTCCACTCTCCTACTCTTATTCTCTCTGCTAGGCTCCCATTGAAGCACAAAATCAGTACCACGCTCAATTGCACCAAGACCACTCAAATTGATGCCCATGGGCGCCAAATACCTATGTGTTCTCTTTCCTGACACCTAAGCACTGGCCTAGCTAGAATTGCTTGTGAGCTATCAAGAAGGGCAAGCTGGAGCTCCCCAGGGTCTGCCCGTGCTGACGTGTCATGGCGGCTGCACCTGCCACGATCACTTTCTTCACCATAACCGACGTGACTATAATGCGTCTTCTGCCCATGCAGCCTCGCCCATGTTTTCCCATGCAGATTTACATCACACATTCATCTTGTCCAATGATCAAGCTAATGCTGTTAGTGGCTCCTTCATCCGAGGCTAAATTCTCATCAGCACTACTGGACTTTTCCTTATTGTTGTTCAGAGTGTTCCTTATTGTGGCATCCTGTACAACCACCTGATTATTTCTTCTTTTACTCTTCCTATGGAAATTGGTAGCACACATCTCGAGCTCCATTCCTGGGTAATCAATTCTGTTTACCGCGTCACCATGTGATAAATTCATCGAGAACCATCGGTTGTCACGTTCCTCCATGCTCATCTGCTTGAATGAAGTGGAAAAGAAGGCAAGGAGATGAGTTTAGGATCAGCTCTGCTCCCATGTGATCAACTCACAAGGAGGAAGAATGCAGATGGTGGTAGCAGAATGGTCTTTGCGCAGTCCCATCATGGACCGACTGATGGAATTTGTTCAGCTGTGGGATGGACCATAAGGTTTTGCTACAGTCATGGCATATAAAGGACATGTCATTGTTCACTGGCAGATCAGGGATCGGGGAACTGCTCAGTGTTATATAAAGTATTCCCTCGTACTCCCTCCGATCCATATTAATTGACTTTGATTTGTCAAAATTTGGATGAACCTATATACTAAATAGTGTCTAGATTCATTCAAATCTAGACAAATTTAAGTCAATTAATATGGACGGGAGGGAGTATCTTTTATGCTTGACAGAAAAAACTTATCTTCACCAATTGAGAACTAAATTGTATAATATTGTCCTCTATCTACCATAATCTTATCTAGTGTTATCATGCTACGCAGAGGAAAATTTGGAACACTCCAAGATATGGACGGCTGGTTTGTACTTGACGCTTTTGCTTCAGTTTCTCGAAAACAGTGTTGCTGTAGAACTCACGAGATCAGAATTTGTTGAAGCCCTAGAGGTATATCAACCAGTGTACTCATGTTTTACCAATATGCCCTGTTTCGAAAAAAAAATGTTTTACCAATATGTTGGAAGACTGCTTAAGGTTGCAACCACTTGATAAATCACTTATGAGAGCATCCTTTGCGTACTCATGTTTTACCAATATGTTCGAAATACTGCTTAAGGTTAAAACCATGCTTGTTAAATCACTTACGAGAGCATCCATTCCAATTTGTCTGCTGCAGCCAATATATCTCATGATACGCAGGCTGATATATATATATGGATAACTGCCTTTGATATAAGCACATCTTATCTGGTGTAGTAGGGTCGGAAATTAGCACAGATTTTTCGATAAAGGGCGCTTTTATTAGACTCAAAAGTTTACATCAAGCTGATACAATCAAGAGAGCCACACCCGGCCTCTGCACAGCTAAGGTGCACACAGCCGAAAGAACAGAGGGATAGATAGAAGTATCAGTCTCATAGGCAAATCCTAGAATACATGAAACTAAAAGAAAAGCCTATGGTGGAGGGGGTTCAATCCGCAAACTATGCTGCCACCCATGATGGGAAAAAACTTCTTTCGCCACTTGCTCCAACCGCGAAAACACCTCCGTGTAGAGGGCGCGGTGTTCCGGTTTTTGAAGAGTAGACCACTCCTGGAGTAAGTGTGCACAATGAAAGATAACCTGCATAGGGGAAGGCAATCTATACCTAATAATAAAGTACGAAGTGTTTCTTACGGGTTCCGCTTTTTTTAGACCGTTTTGCCCTCCCACCAAATCACGTAATACCCATCGTGCCATCCCTAAGTGAAAAAAAATGTGTCACGATTTTTTCTATGTCAACTGAGTTTGGTACGTGACCCAATCGCACCTCACAGTTCATTCTATGCCCCAACCCGCTCCTAGGACTCACGATAAGCCCATACAGCTTGGCCTAGCCCAATCAAAATACCATGAGGTTGTTCCGATTGGAATCCCAATCGAGAAATTCGCACGTCTCCAAGTAAAAACATACATCTGGTCAAAAGAAAATAAAAAATAAAAACATACATACGGACAAGCAAGTAGGATTATGCCTAGCAGAATCTCCCAACGTAACCGTTGCGCGCATGGGCCACGGACATGACCCTCGGTCGCTCTCCTAGCTTCGATAAATTCTCGATGGGCTCGGCCTGGGCCTGGTTGCTTTGACCTTCAATCAAATATGGTACAACTCACGAGTTTAGTCCCACCCTGCTGCGGCACGACGAGCCTCACCGGTTTATATACGGTAGCCTGCGGGTCAGCACGTACCAGAATCACACGAGCATCAATTAAACGGAAAGGATTGTGGGCTATAATCAAGAGATCTGTGGGCTAATTGAATAAGTGGTTGCCTAATTGAATGGGAGAGCTCGGTCTGTGTGCAGGCGAACTAAACGGGATCAGACTGAAACGAGAGCCAGGGGTTGTTGTGGGCTAATTAAACGGACATTCTCTGGACTAATTGAAGATATGAGCCTATGGTCGGTTGGCAACGTGGTTCTTTTTTGAATAAATATTTTTTTAGTTGCTCACCACGTACACCACATGGTAACAACGTGGTTCTTAAAGAGATAGGAAATGCAAAAGAGTTGTCGTCCATGTCACAAACATGCATGAAATTCTACCATTTTCCTACACCCCATTTTAGAATAATAATATTAGAATATACCCCTTTTTAGAATAATAATAATGCAATAAAACGAGAGACCAAATATAGAACGGATATTATCAGTGCGTCATATACGTCATATATGTCCTGAAGACATGCCGACTAAAATATTATCGGCGGCGGTGATGGATGGCGGCTGAAACTGTAAAAGACGAAGCTAGGGTTGGCAGGTCGTGCGCGTAGGGACAGGGGGCCGAAAGCTGATGTGTTGGGGAATTGGTGGAGGAGACCGGGGACGAGTCTCATCGGTGTGCGGCAGCGAGGAAACGGCCAACGGAGGCCGGATCACCATGATGGCACGGACGTGATCAATCGTCGGTTGAGAGAAAGGGGATCAAGAGATAGAGTGCGTGTTTTCTTAGATCTTGCATGTGTGTTTTTATGAGATCTTGCGTGTGTGTTCTTGTACGGTTACATGTGCTTTTTTCTCTCCCGGTGCAACGCACGGGCACGGTTTGCTAGTTTAGCATAAAAAACCACATTATTTCTACATAGACATAGCGACCATAGCAATGCAATCGCTGCCACCCGTATATGTATCCTATCCTTGTTATCAATACCATGCGACCAGTTACCAAAAATATTGGCTACTGACCTTGGTGGATACAAGCTTGAGGCTACTTGGATGGTTGACCATATAGAACGCGCAAACTGACACTGAAAGAACAAACGTTTAATAGTTTCATCATGGTGACAGAAACAACATTTTGTGCTTCCTTGCCAGTTGTGCTTAGCCAGATTATCTTCTTTAGTTAAGATCACACCTCGACGAAGATATCAGGCAAAAATTTTAATCTTCAATGGTATCTTCGTTTTCCAGATGCGTTTGTTTTCATTTACTGGTACTTTGGAGTGTACAAGTGCTTTGTACATAGATTCAACTGAAAACTTATCATTCTCAGTTAGGTTCCAACGAAACTCATCGTGCTCGTCTGTTAGCTGTATATCCGCTAATCGCACTTGTAGAGCGTGCCACGAGGCGAGACGGGCACCGATGAGATCTCTTCTAAAAGCCACGTTAGGAGGTGAAGCATTCAACACCTCGGCGATTGTATCGCTTTTGTTACGTGCTATGTTGTACAAAGCTGGATATTGCTCCATGAGAGGTATATTCCCTAACCACGAGTCCTCCCAGAATTTAATTTCTGAGCCATCCTTAATAAGGAAAGATCCAAAGCGGAAGAATGAGTTCTTCGCATGCATTAGACCTGCCCAAAAGTGTGAATCCCCTGGTTTCCAGTAAATTTGGGATAGAGCTTCTGAGCCTATGTATTTCCTTCTCGATAGGGTTTGACATACGCCTTCCCCGGTTAACAGCTTGAATAGCCATTTCCCCAATATAGCCGTATTTTTGGCTTCAAGATCGTGGATCCCAAGCCCCCCTTGGTCTTTTGGACGGCAGACTACATTCCATTTTGCCAGTCTATTTCTTTTTTTTCTGAATCTCCTTGCCAAAAGAATCTCGAGCGGTAATAGTCTAACCGCTGGAGAACTCCTTTTGGAACTTGGAAGAAGGATAGCATATACAAGACCATATTTGTGAGTACGTTATTAATCAGAACTAGTCTTCCACCAACTGAGATGAGTTTTCCTTTCCAGCTGCTTAGACGTTTCTGTAGCCGTTCCTCAACCGCTTTCCATTCCGCATTCGTGAGTCTCCGATAATGAATTGGGATTCCGGAATACGTCATAGGAAATTGTCCTTGTTCGCATCCAAACAATTCAGTGTATTGATTCATAGCCTCTTTCACTTCTCCAAAACAAAACAATTCACTCTAAATTAGCACAGATATGTTTGTTTCTAAATAATAAATCTACCTATCTACTGGTTCTTTAGCTAACGCTTATTAATTTGCCTTTTTTCCTGTAGGCTTTAGCGCAGATGAAGAACTGGTTGACTCGTTTCCCAACGATTCTCCAAGGCAGTGAAAACACAATTGCAATGCTAAGGGGACAGTATGCACATTCTGTTGGCTGCTTTGATGAGGCTGCTTTCCACTTCCTTGAAGCATTAAAGGTATTTCCTCCTGTTGGGATTCTACTCCACAATATTTTGCTTTGGATAAGCACCCCTCTGCCATGCACTTCCTAGTCTTCTCTTATATGCTGCCAAAAAACACATCAATGTTCTGCACACTACACCTCCAACTGTGCTTCATGTGACCAGTGATCTAAAAAGCATATAACTGAAAGATACAAATCTTGGTATATTAGGCCAATTAAGTCTGCTTCTGTTTTGTTGCAAGCTTTCCTGCCTTTTTCTAATCAAGTAAATGTAATGATTTCAGCTGACAGAGAACAAATCAATGCAATCTATGTGCCAAGTTTATGCAGCAGTCTCCTACATTTGTAAGGGGGATGCAGAATCATCTTCAGAGGTATCAATCATGTGTACTTGTTTATTTTTTTCTGTCTCAAGCTGTCTAGCAAGACTAAACATTGCTTCACCTTATTTCACTGTTTAGGCGCTAGAATTGATTGGTCCTGCTTACAGAACCATGGACTCATTTGTTGGTGTGCGAGAGAAGACCTGTATCATTTTTGTTTATGGGCTTTTACTTATGAGACAGCAGAATCCACAAGAAGCACGGTAAGGGCTATTATAGTAACTAGTGAAATGAATATGATGAATGCAGACGTGTATCGTGCATTATGTTTATAGCCCACATTGTCTTACACATGTATGCTCTGAAAAGGAAAAGTTCCATCTCCATGCTAGCTAATGTTCTGTATTATTTGCTTCTCATGGGTGTCTGCCACATCACATTTCCTCTTTTATGTGTCAAGCAAACTCTTGACAAGTTCGCAGATGCTTTGTTGATATTCTGTCAATATTAATGTCTCTATCTAATGTAGGGTTCGCCTTGCAAGTGGTTTGAAAATAGCACACCAACAGTTGGGTAACATCCAATTGGTTTCTCAGTATTTAACAATACTTGGTACATTAGCACTTCAGCTACATGACATTGGTCAGGCCAGAGAGATCTTGAAGTCATCATTGACATTAGCGAGGACACTATATGACATTCCAACACAAATCTGGATCTTATCAGTATTTACAGGTATGCCATGAGGTTACAGTGATTTCTTCCCGATAATTAAAACTCAAGTTGTTATAGAAGCCCTATCTTTACTTTGGTTTCATTTCGTTTCTTATGCTGGTTATTTTACCTCTTCATTTGCCTGTCATGTTGTGACTGCAAATTTGTTGGAGCTCCACGGTAACTGATGTTTTGTGTCAGAGTTATATCGAGAATTGGAAGAGAGGGGAAATGAAATGGAAAACTCTGAGTATGGAAGTAAGAAAGAAATCGATCTGCAGAAAAGACTGACTGAAGCTCGTTCTCATGCTTTTCATCAGGAACTGGTATGGTACCACAGCTCTGAAGTGAACATTTGTGATTTGTAGAGTTACATTTACTTGTAGTGCATTTTATATGTGTCTTTAAAGTCGGTAGAAAATCCATTTCATAGGATCTTTGGCCCCAAGTTCATCTAGACTAAACCAGGTGTGGACGTGTGGCATGACACAGAAAGAAAGTGTGGAGATCTGCACTATGCTTGCCACACTTCTTTTCATTGTTCTGAAGAGCATGCAAAATAGTTCCATTGTTTTCCATTAGATAAGTAAGAGGTATACAACTATCAGTCCAAGTCTCCAAGATGGAGATAATACCTTTAAAATGTACGTCATAAACCAACATAATAGGCGCGCACAATCTGGCCAAGTTTCGTCACATATAGCGAGTAAGCATGCAATTACAAGGTATATTGCTTAGTTCTACTGAAAGAGTAGTACACCCTCCGTTTCAAAATATAAGATGTTTTAGGTTTGTAAAGAAAATGTATATAGACTTCTTTTAGTGTGTAGATTCATTCCAAACCTGAGTGACTAAAAGTAGTCTAGATACATTTGCTTCACAAAGCTAAAACATCTTATATTTTGAAACGGAGGGAGTACTAACCTATGGTACTAGTGTGTTAAATATTGGAATAGATCTACATGTCATTCTGGACGTTTAATGCATGGAAGCAATAGCAGCTCATCACATGAAACCTGCAATTCGTTCACTGTAATCCTCAACAAGAAATGATTTCCTGTAGAGCCACTGTTTTTGTAGTATTCCTAAATAAAACCCCAAACTTGTTTCGTAGGCTAAGTTCGATTCTTGTCCGGTATTAGTATGGAAGTGTTGTGGTGTGAATCATCAAGTAGAGAAGCCAGAATCTCGTGTTGAGCACCCATGTCTTGTTGTAGAAGTCAGACAATTTTGCTAAACATTGTCCATCAGAACTGTTTCTAGTACCTGCTTGTGATCGTTTATTTGTGCAATGCACTTTATAGAAGGAATTCAACTTCCAAGTTCCTCTTTCAGGTGGAGAAAGTCAGAATCGAAATCCATCCGATGCACGACCTGTTGCAGAAGCATCACGAGGTGCCTGGCTCGGTGGCGAACGCTGACTTAGACATCCCAGAATCTGTGGGGCTGTCCACTCCACAACCTTCGTCCGTCAAAAGGTTGATTGATACAAGCTCAGTGAGGCGCAGTACCAGGAGGAGGGAGTTGTAGGTTATATTCTTCCTGACTCTGGTCGTTCAGCAAAACATTACAGGGCATGTTGGATAGCTGTAGTAGTGTGACAACCTGACTCCCCCATACAGGGCATGTTGGATAGCAATAGGTCCCTGAGTTGTTGTCTTAGATTAATTTTTCGGCGAAAGTGTCTTGATTATTTAATCATTGTAGCTTGTATTAACATTATTGATTCATCTGTAAACACAGCAGCTGTAATGGGAATAATTTGAGTCATGGTGTATAGTAGAATCCTGATTCGAGATAATTGAGAAATGCTTGCAGACAATGCCTCTATGTGATAGAAGATGTGGAATGGACATGGACCGCTACCGTGAGGGCTTGCTCTGAATACGACAGAACTGAGCGGCTAACTTGTCCTAGATTTGACTAGTTCAGCATGTTACTCTGTCCAACTAGCTATAGGAACCGAGATCTCTGTACTTTCCGTTTGACTCAGCTCCCCTTTCTTCTGTGCTTTGAGAGTCGCCAGCGAGTGGCCGGCCTGATCCTGAGCCCTCTCCGCTGGTGCGCCGGAGTTGTTCTTAGATCTAGG
The DNA here is from genome assembly GCA_023614405.1 of Avena insularis. Taxonomy (NCBI): domain Eukaryota; kingdom Viridiplantae; phylum Streptophyta; class Magnoliopsida; order Poales; family Poaceae; genus Avena; species Avena insularis. The sequence continues at coordinate 10,423 of JAJUPC010000736.1, read as the reverse complement.
GTTATGTGTTTTGGCTTCATGCCAGTAGTTAGGAGTAGGCTGCCAGTCTATTCTGGCCAGATCTAGCACATCTAGCTGCGGTGACGGCTTCTATCTCTCTGGCGGGCGGAGTGGGTGGTGGTGGTCTGGAGGCTTGGGATCTCCTTCAATAAAGCCAGCTCGCCCTCTCTCTTCTGTGGAGCTGCTCTCTTCCTCGCTCCTCTTTCGGTCGGTCGTGGCGACGAGGGGAAGGAGGAATGAACTACACCATCTTGGCGATGAGAGGAGGTGGAGGGTCTTTCGTCCTGTCGCATCGACGCGGTGGCAGGCAGTCGCCCAGGGCATGGCTCCCTCGACCTCTTCGGTTGAAGGCGATGGTGGCTTTGCTTGGTGTGAGCCCTCGTCTCTACATTAGGGGTGGGCGTTCGGTCATGACCGACAATTCGGTCTTTGTATTTCGGTCTATTTTAAATTCGGTCCTTAAAAAAATAAAGACCGAATTATACTTGATAGTTTTAATACCCGAAAAATTCAGGTACCTAGTAATTCGGGTTCGGGTTCGGTCATGACCGAATAACATGGCCAATATTGTCAACACAAAAGATAGACATTACTTATTAAAAATATGATAATATTTCAACTATATTTTAAATATTTTAATACATATGTTATCATTTAGTGAAAGAAATAAACGTGCAACAATCCTAATAAAACGTAGCAACTCTACAATAGCACTTTGATGACCATTCAACAATGCCATAATTCATGCACATCACACAAATTTGGAGTTTCAGATAGTCTCATGTAAAATTCGGTCAGTTCGGTGTAGGAACGCCCCAAGTGTTGCGCCTCGAAGCTCTACACACGTACGGTGTAGGAACGTCTCCCGGGATCCGATCCAGCAGAGCATCGAAAGAAGAAAGAAGCCGGACCGTCCTACACACGACGGTAGTGCGGAGGTGGAGAACTAAACCAAGAGGCTAGATCCAATCTAATGGAGAGAGCTCTAGGGTTTAGGGGAGAGAACTTGTTGTTGGGTGCAAATAGAGGGGAGGGGGCTCCTCTATTTATAGTAGAGAGGGGGTAGGGCAAACCATAGGGCTTGGGGGGTGGGAACCCCCAAGCCGCCGCCGCCGGCCCTAGGCCCCACCACGCGGGTGGAAACCCTAGGGTTTGGCCGGTGGCCCCTCTCCCCTTTCTCCCTTGTCGCCTACCCTATTGGGCCCTTCTAGAAGCGGCCCAATAGCAATAAGGCTGCCCTTAAAATATAAAAATAAAATATGTTTTAATATTAATTCAACTAATTAATATAAAACACATATATTAATATATTCCATACACCAAAACTCCTTTCGGACCTCTTCCGATCATCATCGGATAATAGCCGGAACCTTTTCGGTTTCTCTCTCTCGTTTCTCCTTCGGTGTCGGTTCAATCCCAAAGCATTCCTACCCTTAAGTGTGCCACCCTTCGGCTCGGAGTTGCTACGGACATGACCAAGACTCTCTTGTATCAATGATCAACATCAGGACCTGGATGTCCATAATGATCCCCATGCCCTCACGATTAATCTCAAAGCTTGAACCCTGATTGTGTAGTGTTTGCCATGCGATACCTAGGTCATCCAAGATTTGATCTCAAGTATCTCCATGCTTGTGTTCGATCTCGTTACCAATGAACTCGTTTACTCGTTCCCGTGCCGTTGCATTCCAGGATCCAATCACACGCTTGCAAGCTTCGTTAATGCAACGTCACCGAGTTGGTCATGTGTATCTTTATGTTACTTGGATTGACAAATCCTAGTCTTGATAAAACTTCTCAACCCATTTCTTTAGGAAACCTAATGATACCTTTATGATCACCCTTTCACAGCTTGATACTTGATATCATTAATGTGTCCGTCCAAAACAGTAATTATGCATTATCTCACAGTCAAAGGATACAAGCCACGGTGTCTTTATATTATCACCAATGATGAACCTTTTAAGTAACTAGATCTCATTATGATTAACTTTAGGTTGAATGTCTATCACATTATTCTCCAATGATGTGACCTCATTGTCAATTGGTACTATCACCATGATCTCGAAACCATAAGATCATCACTTGCCCAATGAGCTAGTTTTCTAGAGTTAATTAGAGACCTGGTTGTTTACATACCACACGTGTATTAACGTTTCATATTAATACAATTATAACACGGTAAGAAATGTATTATGAATAAGAGATACATCAAACAAAAACTCTTTATTATTTGCCTCTAGGGCATATCTCCTTCAGTCTTTCACTTGCACTAGAGTACACATTAATCTAGTTTTACAATAGGCAATGACCTAACACCAATACTATCCCGGTGTTGCTCATGCTTGGTTTGTGGAATACTTTTGGTCAACGGATATGCGACATTCAGATCCGTATGCACTTCGCAAAATCTTTACTTCACCATTCTCAACATTTTGTCTAATGGCATGGAACCTAAGCTGGATGTGCTTGGCTATGGAATGAGTTTTTGGTTCCGACGCGTTTTCTATGGTACCTGTGTTGTCGCAGTAGATTGTCGCAGATTCATCCGCATTAGGAATAACCCCCAATTTGATGATGAAATTCTGTAGCCATACAAATTTATTTTCCACAGAGTTAACTGTGATATATTCCGACTCCATTGAAGACTGTGCCACCACTGGTTGCTTCACGCTTATCCAGGTTACCGCGCCACCATTCACTAAAAAGATGAATCCCTTATGAGACTTCGAATCATCGGAGTCCGTGTGCCAGCTCGCATCCACATAACTAGTTACGTTTAGAGCTACATCATTGATGACCCACAAGTATATGGGTGTATCGTAGTACTTTCGATAAATAGGAGTGTCGATCCCAACGAGGAGCAGAAGGTGCTGAACAGAGGTGTGGAGCAGGAACTCTCTGCAAATACTTAGCAAACGTGTTTTTAGTGGTTTTCTGATAAGGCAACAAAACAAAGTGCAAATAACAAAGGTAACGAACAAACAGAGCAAGTGGCCCAATCCTTTCTTAGCAAAGGACAAGCCGGTGGAAATACTTATAAGGACCAAACATTCTCGAGGACACATGGGAATTCTGTCAAGTGCTTTCGCTTCAAATAGCTGAGTACTCTTCTTTGGTGTTTGTAAGTGTTGTGTGGGTGAACCTGTGCTAACATACCGCCCTTACTAGGACTAATACATACTTGTGATTAAACCCCCTGCAAACATCTGTAACTATAGGAAAGTAATTAAGATATAAATCTAACCACAACCTTAAACTCTGAGATCCTACACTCCCTTGTGCAAAGGTGTCCTAACGGGGGTTCAGGTTTCTGTCACTCTGGCAACCCCATGATTAGTAGCCAATACACAATGCATTCCCCTAGGCCCATAAATGGTGAAGTGTCATGTAGTCGACGTTCACATGACACCACTAGAAGAATAGCACCACAACTTAAATACTAAACCATTGAATAATAACTCATCACAAATTCACTACTAACAACATGACTTCTCCCATGTCCTCAAGAACTAGACAAACTACTCACAAGACATCATATGGATCAAGATCAAAGATGATATGATAATGGATAACAATCTGAACATAAACAATAATCCAATGGTTCCACTCACAAGCATCACCTATAATAGTAATCAACACTGAGAAAGTTTCCCCTAAGAACTAAAGCAATATCCAACACAATTTTTACAGCATGACGGAGTGGTGATGATGGTGCTGGTGGATGATGATGATGATCCCGATGAAGCCTAGCTTGATGACGGTGTTGATGGCGACGGTCTCCCCTCTCCGGGAAGGAATTCCCCTAGCATAAATCTATTTGCCGGAGAGATCTTTCTCTCTCGGTGTTTTCCGCCCCTAGAGGCGGCGGAAATCAATCAGTGGTCGCTCCCTAAGACTTAGGGTTCCGTAGGGAAGATATAGGCGAAGGGGCGGAGTCGGTGGCCGGACAGGTGGGCCACACCTGCCCTAGGCGCGGGGTTAGGTGGTCCCGCGCCTAGGGGGTGTGGGCCCCCTGAGTCCCTACTTCGTCCCTCCTTCTGGCTTCCTTCGTCTTCTGTTAAAACAATATGTTTCCATATTTTTCTGATCTTTGCAAAATTGCACCGAAACGCCTTCTTTTCCATCAAAATCTAGACTCCGATAGTCCATCCTCCAAGAATCATCCAACATGCATAAACAGATGAAAAAGCCATAAGTAATACCTCATAATAAGACAAATATCAATGAATAGAGGTAAATTATGATATAGAAAGGTGATGCAAATTGGGCGTATCAATCATCACCTCCAAAGACTAGGAACATATCCTTAGTTCTTTTCAGACACTTCAGGATATTCTTTACAACTTTCCAATGTTCAACTCCTGGATCACTTTGGAAACGACCTGTCCAACTGAGAGCTAGGGCCACATTGGGTCGAGTACATAGCATAGCATACATGATAGAACCTATGGATGAGGCATAGGGGACATTAGCCATTCTTTTTCTATCAGCATCTATTGCTGGACATTAAGTCTTACTCAACCTCACATTTCTCACAAGAGGCACAAAACCCTTTTTGGTATCTTCTATTTTGAACTTCTTCAAAATGTTATCTATGTATGTACTTTGACTTAACGCTATAAGACGTCTCGATCTATCTCTATAGATCTTAATTCCTAATATATATGTTGCTTCATCAAAATCCTTCATCAAAACTGACTGCTCAGATATTCTTTCACGCTTCCTAATAAATCCACATCATTCCCAATCAGTAGTATGTCATCCACATATACCACTAGGAATGCCACCGAGCTCCCACTTACTTTCTTATAAACACAAGCTTCTTGATTATTTTGGACAAATCCAAAACTCTTAATCACTTGATCAAATCGCTTGTTCCAACTCCTGGATGCTTACTTTAGTCCATAAATGGACCGTTCAAGTTTGCATACCTTTCGAGCATCCTTAGGATCAACATACCCCTCTGGTTGCATCATATACAACTCTTCTTCATTGTGACCATTGAGGAAGACGGTCTTTACATCCATGTTCCATATGTCATAATCATAATATATTAATATGCAGCAATTGCTAGTAAAACCCCGACAGATTTCAACATTGCTATAGGAGAGAATGTCTCACTCTAGTCAATTCCTTCCACTTGTCGAAAACCCTTTGTGACAAGTCTTGCCTTATGGACAATCACATTGCCACCAGCATCTGTATTCTTCTTAAAGATCCATTTGTTCTCCACAACCTTTTGACCTTCAGGGAGATCCACCAAGTTCCAAACTTGGTTATCATGCATGGATTCTATCTCGGATTTCATGGCTTGTAGCCATTTCTCGGAGTCAGCACTTTCCATTGCTTCTTTGTAGGTTTTAGGTTCATCTTGTTCATCTAACAAGGTTGCCATCACAAGGCTACTGTACCAATCTGGGACAACTCGAGCTCTTTTTGATCTCCGAACCGGAGGAACTTCGATGTTATGATCTTTATCATTCGTTTCTTCTTCCATTGTAGAGGGAAGTTTCGGAACAATTTCTGTTGCGCTACCCAGTATTTTGAGAGAAGGTTTAACAATATCATCTAGCTCTATCTTTCTTCCACTAACTCCTTTTGCGAGAAACTCTTTATCTAGAAATATGCCATTTTTAACGGCAAACATTTTGCCCTTAGCTTTGTTGTAGAAGGTATACCCAATAGTATCCTTTGGGTATCCCACAAAGATGCATTTCTTCGATTTAGGTTCGAGTTTGTCAGGCTATAGTTTCTTAACGTAAACCTCACATCCCAAAACCTTCAAGAATGACAACTTTGTCTTCTTGCCACACCATATCTCATATGGGGTTGTCTCCACGGATTTGTATGGTGCTTTGTTTAAAATTAAAGCGGCGGTTTCTAATGCATAGCCCCAAGACAACACAAAAAAATTAGTCAAAGACATCATGGACCAAACACTATCCAATAGAGTACGGTTACCTCGTTCCGACACACCATTACACTGTGGTTTTCCTGCTAGCATAAGCTGTGGTACTATACCACAGTTCCTCAAGTGCATGCCAAACTCATAACTCAAGTATTCGCCTCCCTGTTCGGATCGGAGATGCTTAATCTTCTTGTTGAGTTGATTCTCTACCTCATTCTGAAATTCCTTGAACTTTTCAAAGGTTTTAGACTTGTGCTTCATCAAGTAGATATACCCGTATCTACTCAAATCATCAGTAAAGGTAACAAACTAACGATACCCATTGTGTGTCGAGACACTCATTGGTCCACACACATCTGTATGTATGATTCCCAACAGATCTGTAGCCCGCTCCATAGTATCAGAGAAGGGTGTCTTGGTCATCTTGCCCATAAGGCAAGGCTCACATGTATCAGGAGATTCAAAATCTAGTGATCCCAGAAGTCCATCAGAATGGAGCTTCTTCATGCGCTTTACGCCAATATGACCAAGACGACAATGCCATAGGTACATGGTATTATCGTCATTATGCTTGCAGTGCTTGGCATCAATGTTATGGATGTTTGTACTATCATCAAGATCTAGTAAGAATAAACCTTTGCATACACGCACATGAACATAAAAGACATCATTCATAAAAATAGAACAACCACTTGTTCCGTATTTAAACGAATAACGATCTTGCAACAAGAAATATCCACTCACAATATTCATGCTTAAGGAGGGTACAAAGTAGAACTCGTTCAAAATTAATATTAATCCTGAAGGTATACGCACAGACAAATCGCCGATAGCCTTGACATCGACCTTTGATCCGTTGCCGACGTGCATCATCACTTCGTCCTTCCCCAAGCACCACTTATTCTGTAGTTGCTGCTGGGAGTTACAAATATGAGCAATAGAATCGGTATCAAATATCCAGGTGTTGCTCCTGGTGCTTGTAAAGAAAACATCAATAACATGTATATCACATATACCTTTATCTTTTGCGGCAAACTTGCCGGCTTTCTTATCTTCGAGGTACTTGGGGCAGTTGCGCTTCCAATGCCCGTCTCCCTTGCAGTAGTAGCACACAACACCAGACTTATGCTTTGGGACCTTAGGGGATCGGGCAACTTGCTTTCCATCCCTCTTAGGTTTATTGCCATGGATATTGCTGTCTTCTTAAAATTGGTGGTCTTATTGACCATCAACACCGTGTGCTCCTTCTTGATTTCTACCTCAGCAGTCTTGAGCATGGCAAACAACTCAGCAAGGGTTTTAACCATCCCTTGCATGTTGTAGTTCATCACAAAAGCTTTGTAGCTAGGAGGCAATGAGTGCAACACCCTATCAATCGCTAGCTCGTCCGGGATTTTGCACTCCAGGGAGTTCAAGCGTTAAACGTATCCAGACATCTTGACCACGTGCTCACTTGTACTGTTATGCTCTTCCATCCTAGTAGATAAGATCTCGAAAGCTGCATACCTCTCTGCCCGAGCCTTAGGAGCAAACATGGCTTTGAGATCTTCAAGGATCTCAAATGAAGCCATCTTCTCAAAGCGCCTTTGAAGCTCCGACTCCATGGCATAGAGCATTCCACTCTTGATGAGGGAGGCATCATCTGCCTTGGACTGCCAGATATTCTTTTCATCCTGAGTAGCGGTGTCTGCGGGTTTGACGGGAAGTTCTGCCTCTAAGACATAGTTGAGCTTATAGGGGGTCAGGAGGATCCTTAGGGTGCGATGAGAGGCGGTGAAGTTTGTTCCATCGGTTTTCAGCTTGTCCTTCTCTAGGAATGAGCTAAGGTTGAAGGTGGGTGGGCGATACATCTATAATGGATTTGCAAAGAGTTTAGACCATGTTCATAATACACCGAGCACATGTTTTAAGTTTTTCCTATAAACTTAACGAGGCTCCCACTCAAGACAAACATCCCTTCATTCGTCTTAGTGATCACATGATCCCATGTTGCTATATCACCCCCGATCGTCACGGCCGATGACATAGTTCCAAAGGTAGGCATTCTTAATATCGATCACATCTCTATGTGACTCATGCTCGACCTTTCGGTCTCCGTGTTCTGAGGCCATATCTACACATGCTAGGCTCGCCAACTCAAACTCGTGTGTATTGCATTATAACCTTTCTTACACCCACTGCATTCGAATGTAGGTATGTCTGACACCCGATCGTCATGGCCTGCCTCATACCGAAGAACTTTCTTGGTGGTGCACACACGAGTGGAACACTACCATTGGAATTTTAGAGGGATCATCCTATTTAGCTACCGTCATATAACTTAATATACTATGCCAAACAAGATGAGCAAACAAATACTTCATAAGCATGGTGCCATGACATGGTTGCAACACCTTGATCTCCATGAGATCTCCAATGGACAATCATTTCATCAACTTACCATTACCATGTCACATACGCCCTTGCAAAACAATGTTTGACGCTTCTACCTTATCCTTTTGCAAGTTTTATGCGGCTTTAGGGTTTTCATGGTAGAACCCCTTCCCACCTATGAATGTTTGAGCCACAATGTTGATTCAATGATTGCCTCTTTGCTCCTTTTTCAGGGCCCTCTGGTGTAAAGGTCATATCCACTATTGAAAGAGAGACAGACACCCACTAGCCACTTATACGGAACAAGCCGTATGTTGAGCATCGAACCAGTCTCGCGTAAGCTTACGCGTAAGGTCGGTCTGGGTCGCTTCATCAATAAATCTCGCGATATGACAGAAACATGAAAGAGGGTCGCAACTAGAGAATCAACACCCACATACTTCAATGTGTTCTATCCGTATGACATGTCTACCCATAGATTTGGCTCTGATACAACTGAAGGGGTTCGCAGCAGAAAATTATTTTTTCCCTATACAAACATGATCACCAAGATCTATACTATGTAGACATAAGTAACGGAGAGGAAGAATAGAGTTCATACCCTTGAAGACTGTGGCATGCCTTATGCAGGTAGGCGTATAGCGATGAAGACAGCGCCCCAAGTGTTGCGCCTCGAAGCTCTACAAACGTACGGTGTAGGAACGTCTCTCGGGATCCGATCCAACAGAGCAGCGAAAGAAGAAAGAAGCCAGACCGTCCTACGCACGCCAGTAGTGCGGAGGTGGAGAATTAAACAAAGAGGCTAGATCCAATATAATGGAGAGAGTTCTATGGTTTTGGGAGAGAGAGGAGAGAACTTGTTGTTGGGTGCAAATAGAGGGGAGGGGGGCTCCTCTATTTATAGTAGGGAGGAGGGTAGGGAAAACCCTAGGGCTTGGGGGGTGGGAACCCCCAAGCTGTCGCCAGGAGAGGGCTGGATGCCGTTGGCCCTGGGCCCCATCCCTAGGGTTTGGCCGGTGGCCCCTCTCCCCTTTCTCCCTTGGCGCCTACCCTATTGGGCCCTTCTAGAAGTGGCCCAATAGCAATAAGGCTGCCCTTAAAATATTAAAATAATATGTTTTAATATTAATTCAATTAATGAATATAAAAAACATATATTAATATATTCCATACACCGAAACTCCTTTCGGACCTCTTCTGATCATCATTGGATAATACCCGGAAGCTTTCCGGTTTCTCTCTCGTTTCTCCTTCGGTGCCGGTTCAATCCCAAAGCATTCCTACCCTTAAGTGTGCCACCCTTCTGCTCGGAGTTGCTATGGACATGACCAAGACTCTCTTGTATCAATGATCAACATCAGGACCTAGATGTCCATAATGATCCTCACGCCCTCATGATTAATCTCATCGCTTGAACCCTGACTGTGTAGTGCTATTCCTTTTGCCATACGATACCTAGTTCATCTGAGATTTGATCTCAAGTATTTCCATACTTGTGTTCGATCTTGTTACCAATAAACTTGTTTACTCGTTCTCGTGTCGTTGCATTCCATGATCCAATCATACGCTTGCAAGTTTCATTAATGCAACGTCACTAGATGGCCACGTGTATCTTTCTGTTACTTGGATCGACAAATCCTAGTCTTGATAAAACTCCTCAACCCATTTCCCCAGGAAACCTAATGATACCTTTATGATAACACTTTCACATCTTGATACTTGATATCATTAATGTTTCCCTCCAAAACAGCGATTATGTACTATCTCACAGTCAAAGGATATAAGCCATGGTGTCTTTATATTATCATCAATGATGAACCTTTTAAGTCACTAGATCTCATTATGATTAACTTTAGGGTGAATGTCTATCACATCATTCTCCAATGATGTGACCTCATTGTCAATTGGTACTATCACCATGATCGCTAAACCATAGGATCATCACTTTCCCAATGAACTAGTTTTCCAGAGGTAACTAGAGACCTGGTTGTTTACATACCACACATGTATTAATGTTTCATATTAATACAGTTATAGCACGGTAAGAAACGTATTATGAACAAGAGATACATAGAAAAAACTCTTTATTATTTGCCTCTAGGGCATATCCCCTTCATGAAATATGATCAACCAGGCTTG
>JAJUPC010000735.1:0-97266 GCA_023614405.1 Avena insularis | reverse complement strand
ATACTTATTAAATCTTATTTAATTAATACTAGAGCCTATTATAAATAATTAAAAGACCCTAAAAAGAATAAAAGATTTATTCAAAAATTGAATTCAGAATGTTTTATTAATCAGTGTTTGAAGCCACACAAAATTTGACAAAGGTTTGAATTCAAATGAGTGTTTGAATTGTTTATTCAAAATCAAAAATAGAATTAAATAAATGGAAAAGGAAAAACATTCGGAAATAAAAAAATGAAACTGAAAGCAGCCCAGCCTAGCTAGCCTTTATTAAGCCGCCAGCCCACCTGCTGCTTATTTCACAGTTTAATGAATGTTTCCACTCACAAATCGATGCATAGCGAATGACGGATGGACCCCACCTCCTCTTCCTCTCTCATCACGCCACCGCCATCTCACCTCGCTCCTACCCCGACCCGTTCCTCCTCTCCCTCCTCACACGTTCTCTGTCGTTAATTCCTCGCGTCAATTAGCGTTAATGGCCACGTGATTTTCGCCATGACACTACCCTCTTAAACGCCTGCCTCCTCTCTCTTTCCCTCTCTCTCGCCAGGCCCTCTCTCTGCCCCTAAATCTGTAAATTTGTCCTCCAATTCTCCAAGAATTACCGCCTTGGGAGCTTCACCAACAGTCTGGCCAAACCCTGTCGCCCCTCGCCTCCTCGAGCACCCAAGCGTGACCCCCAGACCCTGGCGCATCTCTCTGCACCCTCATCTCGCCCGAGTGTGCTCTGCAGCGTCGGCAACAACGACGACCAGTAGCACCACCGCCTGCCATTTCCTCCAGCGAGATTTCTGGTGGCTCGGACCGTCCGGTGATTATCGTTGATGCTCGCATGTTCCCGGTACCATGCACGTCTAACCGCATCATCCACTTGCCATAGGGTGACCTCTAGCTTTGCCCGACGACGAGCAGAGCCGCGGCACGCCGTCTGAACTCTGGCAAGGAATCACCAGCGACCCCGTGCACCCCTGTCCCTGCCGAGACCAGGTTGAGCTTCAGCGTCACTCCACGAACCCGGTGAGCATCCTATATCTCTTCCTAGCATCCTACATCTCCGGCGAGCTTGCATTCTGACCGCGCGCCACCAGTCACCGCCGCCAGCGCTGCTGCTTAATGGTCAAAGCGTTGAGGACCGTCAGATGTTGATCTAATGGATACGATAGAATCACTAATAAACGAAGGGGTATGTAATCTGTGCCGTGCGATCAAGTTGGATCCTGCGGTCTGTGTCTGTCGATCCACGCGAAACGTTTTCATCCAATCAAATTGCTCCACGTGGCCTAGAGTTTGTTTTAAAAACAAGATTTGTTCTATTAGATGTGCCAATTTGAAAAATTCATAACTTTCAAACCACACGTCCAAATTTTGCAAATTTTATATCAATGGATTCAGCAAAACAAGTACTTTCTGACCATGCACTTTGTTTATTAAAATGTTATTTATAAATTGATTGTTTTTGTAGAAACTTGTGTAGGCATATTTATAATATAAAATTTGTTCTAAAATGATTTTGGGGATAAAATCTTGGGCAAATGGTTTGTTTTGAACCTACTGACCATAGGAATCAATTTATGGTTTCAAAAATATATTTGGTGAAACAAAAGAATAAACTTTTGATTTAAACCATTTCTAGTCAAATAAAAATAATGTTTATTTATTAAAAATGCTTTTTGGAGGAAACCTTTGAGGAATGTTTTGATTCAAAATCTCTGACCCCAAACACCAAGTTTTATGATTTGAAAATATATTTGGTGAACCTTATAAAGATTACTACTTTGATAAAGGCATTTTCAACCACATAAAAATAATGACTTGGTTTAAAAATGGTTTGTGAAGTAAAATCTTTTGCAAATGGTTTTGCCACTTTATAAAATGACCATTAGGTGTTTTCAAATGTTTATGACCCATTAGAAACCACTTTGACAAATAAAACAATCTTTTGCATGTTTGCATGCATTGTTTCTATCATTTTATGTGATGAATTGCTTGAATGGTAGATTGAAATATTGCTTGCTTGATTGAATTGTAGTGATTTGAAGAGTGTGAATATTGCAAGATCAAGGAGTGAACTTATATTCTCTACCAATAAGGCAAGTGATGCTTCATACTTTTGTCCCACTATTTTCACTATGCATTAGTGATATTTCTAAGTAGGACTTGCATGGAATTTTGCTAAATATATACTATGCCATGGGAAATCCTAGTAGATAAAACCTTAGTATAATTCTCCTAAGTTAAGATTCCTACTACTATCATGCTTAGCTTAGCTAGTAGAAAACAAGGGTGGATTATCTTCATGCAATGGAATATTTCTAAGTCAAGGACTTGTGTTTTTGTTTAATAAAACAACTAAGTGAATGAATCACCTGGGTGGAATGGAAGGAATGGTTTGTGTTGAGTGGTTCACAAGGCCCATTTCTATGGTTTACCTTGTGTATCTCACTTGTGGATGGCCACCCAGGAACAAAGAGATTTGAGATGTCAAATGTTGAGAAGCTTCAAGTGCAACCACTTGGCATTATGGGCTCTGCCTGGATCATATAGGTTGCAATAACTTAGCCAAATGGACAGTTGGTGGTAGGGGAATGATAGGTTGGAACGCGTCCATTCTGGTCTAAGGGAATGCTTCTGAAAGATCTTGTCTTGGGAAACCAAGTCTTGTGGGGAAAGTGCACCACCTCTGCAGAGTGTAAAATCTAAGTACTTAGCCATGTCCCTGGCAAAGGACAATTTGAGCATCAAGACATGGAAGCTATCAAGAATCTCCTCATCCCAATTTCTAAGTTAAAAACTTGTGGTTGAACAAGGGATTGAAAGGATCACCAATTTCTATTGGGAGATGCCTTGGGAAATATTTTGTCAAGCAAAAACTTAGTGTTTTAAAATGATAAGGAAAATCTATTTTGAGCAAAGCAAGCCTAAGCTCCACTTAGACAAATGCATATAGATGATAGACTCCACTATACTACCATAGTATCACTTGCTAATACAATTCAACTGTATTAACCCTTGTGGCTGTAACTTATTATGTTGTAGGTTTATATGATGTTAGTGAGATGTGTTGATTAGGATTACAAGTCTACAACATGATTGCCTGTGGCACTTTGAAGATGAAGGACCCCATGCTTTTGTTATATTCTTCTGCATTGTAATGAGATAGCCAAATGAACTATGTAAGATGTAATAAATTATGTTATTCCTGGTTATAAAGTTGTACTATGACCTTTGTTTCATGATATTACATCTTAACTGTGGATGATAGCTATTGATCCAGGGACTAGCATTGTAAATACAGGGATCCTTTCCTTTATAAAGGAGGGATCTTACATATATAAACAACCAGGTCCCTAGTATCCTCTAGTACTAGTTCGTTGGACAGCTGATGATCAAGGTTTCTCGATCATGGACTGATAAAAATGTCAACTAATAACGATACCACTTAATGAAGTGATGGATGCACACAACCATAGAATTTCAATGTGATCCAGTCATAATGTTCAATGTTGCTATATCTAGCAAATCGTAGTAACTTAATCCTTCAACCGTGATATCATGTTTAATCAGTATCTCATGTGGTTGCTTAGATCACAACAACCATCATGACCGTAAATGGGTGCCCATAAAGGTGTGTGCCAGGTATTCCATTGGTATAGTTGAGGCATATGTATCGAGATTGGGATTTGCCTATCCGAGTGACAGATAGATACTCTAGGCCCACTCGGTGAGATTACATCAATGTGCTTGCAAGCATGTGACTAGGCCACATGGATGTAATATCATGGGAACGAGTAAGCATGTTTCTTAGTAACAAGATCAACATGTGTATGGATGCATGAGATCAGGTATTGGACAAACTAGGTATCATTATGCAAAAGGAATAAGACTCGACGTTTATAAGGTTCAACCGAACAACCAAATTCGTGGAATGTGGAGGGACCATCATGTGTTTCCATATACCACTGTTGGTCATTGATCAGAGAGATGTCTTGGTCATGTATAAACATTCCCGAACCATAAGGATGACACACTTAAGGGTAATAGATGTTTGCGTGTTCATCCAAGAACCAAAAGAGAAATAGGAAGATAGACAACTAGAAGTGTTATAGAGAGATGCCGAAGTGTTTGGAAGATATTCAAAAGGAGTTTTGAATAAGAGGAATTAAATAAAGAGTATTTAATATTTAATTAATTAATTAATATAAAATATATTTATTTAATAAAATTAAAAAGGAAAAAACCCTACATGGGCCCTTCCCAGAAGGGAGAAGGCCTAAGAAGGCGAGGCGGCTAGGCCTAGGAGGGCCAAGGCACCAAGGTGGGGGCTCCCACCCTGCCGACCAACCTTGGTGTGCTTCGCTTGTGAGTGGGGACCACCCCACCGCCAGCGGATAGCCTCCTCACCTCCACCCAATGTTTAGTACCACCTTGGGACTTGGAGGGGTGGGAGTGCCTAGCTTTTTTCCATTATATAGGGGTGCCATTCATCCACAAATATCATCCCACAATTGGCCTTTGCCATTCTCTCTATCCCTCCCTCTCTCCCTCTCATGCGTGTTCCCAAGTAAGGAACGTGGTCCACGAGGTAGAGACTTCTCCACCCAGCACATGTCGTCGTGCTGCTAGAATCAGTCCGGATATTCTTATTCCACTGCTTTGCTGGACCGGGGCCCTGGAGACGTATTTTACATCGAACGTGTGTAAAACTGGACGAGGCACTGCCATTAGTTGTGATGGATGCCTAAAGCTTTCTAGATCTCGAGATCTTCTATGCTCGGCCTCATCAGAAATGTTTGTGCTAGAATGTAATCCGTGTTCGTCTTTAGAGGTATGAATAACGATCCTGCTCATTACTTTACTTCTCCATAGATGGATAGTGGTTTGGTCCTGGCTTGTAGTAGCCACAAAACTGAAAAGAACGAGTGTGGCCCGTAACACCAAAAGGAGGGCGACCCCCATCACTAGAAGGAGGATGACCCCCACAACCGGCAAGAGTAGGTAGCAGCAGTGGTGCAGCAGTCGGCTTAGTTGCCGATGGAGTAGGGGATCGAGCAGCAAGAATAGTGGGAACCCCAAAAAAACTAGCACTACGAAGGCGAGTCTCCGTAGCACGAATCTCAGCAAGCACCTCCAAGAGGGTAACATAGCCCCGGGACGGCGGTGTCAAACTCTAGCCAAAGTCGAGCCTCATGGATGCAAAATCCATGTCTAACCTCGTAATCTAATAGAATGAGCAAGTACCATAGACAAGAGTGCGGAGAGAGTCAAACTGATGCCGATAGCGTAACTGTGTAAAAATCATCAACGGTGGATTCACCTCGTTAAAGAGAATTTTCCTAACGAAGAACAGAAAAATAGTGAGAATAACTAGAGGGTTGATACTGCTGATGAAGGGAGGTCCACATATCGGTAATAGAGCCAAGTCCCTTAAACTCAGAAGCAAACTGAGGGAGAACACTAGAAGTGAGAACAGTCGCAACGCAAGCATCCTCACACCCCCGAGTATAAGCAGTCAAATCATCACGATAGATGGCAATAGCATCTAAGTAGTCAGATAACTTCTTATCATAATTTTCATCGCAACATCATTAGAAGTCTTGGTAGCCTTAGAGGCATCAGCAACAAGAAGTAGTGGTGTCGGCAGAATAGGAGCCATAGGAGCAACAAGGCACGACGGATAGGGGACCACGCTGGAGAGAACACCCCACAAATGGAGGCCACACATGTGAATGCGCATGAAGCCAACAAACTCCACATAATTGGTACCATAAAATATCACCGGGAAGCGAGGAGGAATAGCAACATAGCCCAATGAGGATGACATGATACCGCACACACTCTTCTCTCTCTCTCTCTCTCTACCTTTTCTTTTACTTCGAAGCAGACTAAATCAGGCCATGCCAAATATGTAACATCCCAAATTTTGAATTAAGATGTTGCTAGAAGCATGCATCATATCATTTGCATCATGACATCACCTAACAAAATTGCATCAAAACCCTATCACCAAAGACCCTAATTATGATTTTCATATGGTCACATAAAGACAAACAAGGGGTTTTCTAAACCTAGCCTTCCAAAAACAATACAAAGGGGTTATATTATCACCCTATGTTAACCACCTTATTTAAAAAAAATATAAACCGGTTTCATTGAATTTGGAGTTGTTACGCAAAAGTTATTAAAGTTTGTACTAAACATAAAATAATAATAATAAAACACCTAATCAGTCGGGCCAGCCGAGCCAGCCCGCTATCTATCTACCTCGCGAAGCTTCCCGTGCGCGACGTGCAAAGTATCTGTGGCCCACCAGCAGCCCAGCATCTCCCTCCCGGTTTTTCTTTCTTTCGCTGCTAGGTGGGGCCTGGCAGGTCGTCTCCAACCCCGAGCAGGAGTGCTAGTTCGTCCCGACGCTGAACCATGGCCGGGGATTTCTCCCGATTTAGCTTCGAATTCGTTGCCCTCTCCAAATTTTTGGGGATACATATTGCCTCGACCCCCTCCTCGTTTCCCCTAAAAAACCCTAAGCAAAACCGCGCCGAACCGCTATCGATTTCGAGCAATTTCTATCCATTTCCGTCGCCGCCCGAAGCTCGGGAGCTCGAAGGTGAGCACCGTCTGTCGCAACTGTAGAGGTCCCAACCTTTAATAAGGTAGAGATCCCTGTTTTTACAATGCTAGTCCCCGGATCAATAGCTAGCATCCACAATTAAGATGTAATATCAAGAAACAAAGGTCATAATACAACTTCATAACCAGGAATAAAATAATTCATTACATATTACATAGCTCATTTGGCTATCTCATTACAATGCAGCAGAAATAACTATAGCATGGAGTCCTTCATCTTCAAAGTGCCACAGGCAATCATGTTGGTTGTAGACTTGTAATCCTATTCAACACACTTCACTAACATCAAACAAACCTGCAACATAATAAGTTGCAGCCACAAGGGTCAATACATTTGAATTGTATTGGCAAGTTTCACTACTATGTAGAAATAAGTGGATCCTATCAATACATGCATATTTGGCTAAGTAGGGTTTAGGCTCATTTGCAGAAAGCAATATAGTTTTATCCTATCTTTTCAAAATAGTTTTGATCTTTTGACAATCTTTCTAAACTCCTTCGAAAACTCCAAGTGCTTCTAATCCCTTGTTGACACCATCAAGTTTTACTTTGAGAAATTGGAATGTTGAGATCTTCCATAGCTTCAGGCCTTAGTTGCTCAGAGTTTTCCATAACCGGGGACACGGCTAAGTACTTAGAATTTGATCTTCTGCAGAAGTTGTACACTTTACCCACATGACACAATCTCGTCTTGACGCCACTAGTGGCCGCTGGATAAGTACACACCAAATGGAGTACCGACAGATCGAGAATGTGACAAAGTCTTTCCATAGAAGTCCTCCCAATACACAATTCTAGCTTGTCTACCAGGCACCAATGTAAGGATATATTTCCAATACATAATTCTAGTTAACCTGAAGATGCCAATGCAAGGGTCTTCCACTATGTAGTTGATTGACTAAGGCCCATTTAGCATGTGGCTGTACACGGAAGCCATTGTACGAGAACCATGTTCAGTCTCTAAGTCCCTGGGTGGTTTTCTTCTAGTGCACATACAAAAAGATAGCCATATAAACATGGTTCCCTTTGTTGCCACCTTGTCCAAAATTCAGTATCCTCATACCACCCCACAAAAAGATAGCCATATAAACATGGTTCCCTTTTAAGTAGAGAATAATGGTTCACTCCTTGATCTTGGAAATATCACACTCTTCTAACTTCACTACAATTCAATCAAGCAAACACATATTCAACTAGCATTCAAACAATTTATCACATGAAACAATAAAATCAAGCAATGCATGCAAGCATGCAAAAGATGGTTTTATTTGGAAAAGTGTTTTCTAGTAGGCTCTAAACATTTTAAAACACCTAAAGGTCATTTATAAAAGTGGTAAAATCATTTAAATTCAAGTTAGGGAAAATGGCCCTTTAAATCGTTTTGTTTTGCTAGAAATGATTTAAATCAAAGTAATAATTTGTGGGGTTAGCCAAATATATTGTTTAAACACAAATGTTAGTTTTATGGTAAAATTGTTTTAATACTAATCCATTTGCAAAAGGGTTCATCCAAACTCCATTTTTAATTCAAAGCAATATTTTTATTTGCTAGAAATGCCTTTAACAAAGTATTATTTTACTAAGGTTCATCAAATATGTTTTCAAGTCCCAAAACTTGGTGTTTAGGGTCAGAGAGTTTAAATCACATCATTTTCCAAAAGGTTTTACTTTAAAAACATTTTTAAACCATAATCAATATTTTTATTTAGCTAGAAATGCTTTAATTCAAAGGAATAATTCCTAAGTGTCACAAAATATATTTTTAAACACAAAAGTTGGTTTCCATGGTCAGTAGGTTCAAAACAATCTTTTTACAAAAGATTTTACCATAAACACATTTCTATAATAATTTTTATATTGAAAATATGCCTACACATGTTTCTGCTAAAACAAATAATTTTACAAAAGCAATTCATTAAACAAAGTGCATGGTTGCAAAGTACTCCTTTTGCTGATTCCATTGATATAAAATTTGCAAAATGTGGACGTGTAGATTGAAAGTTATGAATTTTACAAGTTCAAACATCTAATAGAATATTTTCTGTTTTTAAATCGAAACACAGGTCACGCATCATGTTCTTATTGGCTGAAAACAGTTCGTGCGAATTGAGCTATCGGGTGCGTTCGATCTGATTAAAATCTATGGCACAGAGCACAAGATAATGGTTTGTTAAGTCAATCTATCGTGTCGCTTGGATCTAGATCCAATGGCTCACAGCAGCTCGACCACAGATGGGCGGCGCTGGCGTCGGCTGACGGCGGCGCACGCTTAGGAGGTGACGTTGCTGACGAACCAGGAAGCACGAAACAGGGAGGAGACCATTACCGAAGTCGTCGTGATGAGGAGAAGCTCGAGGTGGTCTCAGCTACTCGAGGGGGGCACGGGAGCAGCGGTAATTGATCGTCAGAGTTCGCGGCGGCGTTGGGTGCTCTTAGGTGTGGCTGTTGCCGACGCTACAAGGCACAAAAGGGCGAGGCAGAGGGTTCGTTAGACATGGGAGAGAGGGGCGATCAGGGGAGCATCATAGAGAGGGAGAGGCGAGGTCGGAGTTACCGGGGAGGGTCGCCGGAGTTGGGGCAGT
This sequence comes from Avena insularis, assembly GCA_023614405.1. Classification (NCBI taxonomy): domain Eukaryota; kingdom Viridiplantae; phylum Streptophyta; class Magnoliopsida; order Poales; family Poaceae; genus Avena; species Avena insularis. The sequence continues at coordinate 88,054 of JAJUPC010000735.1, read as the reverse complement.
TCTCGGTGGCGCTCGGGTGTTGTCCTTGCCAAAGATCTAGGGCACGGGCGGCCAAGAGGGTGGCACTGGGTATGCGCAAGAAGCCGCTAGTCAAGATCGTGTGCACTGGGAGGCAAGGGGAGGATCGGCGTCCCCGGAATCTACCGGAGTAGCTCGTCGGGAACAGTGGGTTCGAGCTAGCAATTGTGGCAGCCTGGTGGCCGAGAGGAGATGGCGCCTGGGGGAAAAGAGAGAGGAGGGCAAGGCGCTTAAGATAGCGTCGTCTCTGGTGAGGTTTAATCGCGCAGTCAAATGAATTCATGAAGATTAAACATGGCAGTAAACGGCGAGGTTGCGAGGGGAATGGTCGATGCGGGGTTGATGACGATGAGGTGGCCAGTCGGTCCCGTTCGTCAGTGAGGTGAGTGGAGGTAAGGTGGGGTCCTGCTGTCAGCGACTGCATAGGTGTGCTGCCGGGTGAAAAATGTTTCGCCGCGGGGAGAGAAGATGGGCTAGTTGCTGGGCAGGACTGGGCCTTGTCTCTGGGCTGTCTTTGTTTCCCTTTTTTTATTCCTAATCTTTTTCTTTTTCCTTTTTCTATTATTCTGTTTTGATTTTTGTTCAAATAATTCAAACCCCATTTGAATTTAAACCTTTGCCAAACTTTGAGCATATTTTAATACTTTTTATTAACATATTCTAAAGTCCAATTTAAATTATTTATTTTATTTTTGAGGGTATATTAATTATTTAAAATAGACATTTATCTTTATTTAAAAATAAGATTTAAATATGTTTTCAAACTCTATTTGAATTCTAAACTTTACCAAATCTTTTTCAGTAGGTTTTATTTATTCAAAACAATTTCACTTTCAATTATTATTTAAAATACTTTAATATGTTTTAATGTTCATTTAAATTGGGAATTGTCTTTATTTAAATAAAATTGGATATTAATCAATCCTAATGCTTTTATTTAAATAATTCTTTACTCTTTTTATTAATCAATAATCTTTTATTTTATTTGCTTGGCCAAGATTTAATTTGGCTTTTTTTTAAATAGTCCTTATTTTTTTATTTCTTCCTTTGCTCATAAAATCCATATCTTTTTATTTAAGGATCCAAAAATGGTGATTCCAACTTTTATAGTTTTATTTATTATTTGTTTATATTTTTAAATCCCTTTTCATTCAAAGTTTGTTCAAGATGGGTCTTTGATGTTTCCTTTTGGAATCAAAAAGTTTCTTTTTATCCTAAATTTCAACATTTATTTATTTTGTTTATTTATTTTTCACATTTCAAAATTTGGAAAATTTTGGGATGTGACAGCAACCTTCTCCACTCTTTTCCTATAATTCTCTAACCCATGAATCACTACCTCACCTTAAACTCTCATCTTCCTCATTTGCACAGTACATCGCCGGGAATTTCTCGTCGACGTCTCGTCAGAGTTCGCGAAGTTCGGCGGAGCACTGCCGCAGTAGGAGGAAAAGAAGGGCGATTCCGAAGACACCATCAAGATCACGAGGAGTAGGCAAGCGTTCCCGACAAGTCCTCCACCTCGGAGGAGCAACACAGGGATGATCACGACCACGACCCGACCGCCTCGCCACCGACAGTCGCCGTCAACGCCATCTTTGCCGCCCCTGTAAGTCGCCGACTTTTCCGTCCATTAGATCTTGAGTCAACGGTGTAGATTAGATCTAGTAGTGAAGGGGTATCGCCCTACCAGATCGTGCTGCATGGCACACCTCCATGTTAGCACCGCGTTGTCTAGTTCGACCGATCCACAATCGCCACTTGTCGGTCTTCACCGAAAATATTAAATAGGCAGAAAATACTTTAAACTTGCAAAATTCATAGTAAATTGAATACTTGGCCAAAAATTGCAAATAATATATGCTGTATTGCTAAAATTGTGTAGAACACAGATCTGGAATAAAATTGCAAGTTTACTGCAATAGTATTTATGTAGATTTTAAACTCTCGATTGGAGTATTTAATTCATATAAAATTATCCGCAACTCCATTTTAGTTGATTCTTGTCGCATTTGCTTCGTATTGACGAGATCTACTGATTAGAGTTGGAATATCTTGCTTATGAGTTTCATATCTAATTCATGGCTAATTCGAAGGATAGATCTCTTTATCGGCATACCTAGGGTTTTAATAATCAAATATAATTCAAACCAATGGGAAATTGTTACGTATGATCAATCTAACCTAAAACAACACCTAAGATAAAATCTTGGTCGAAATAATTGTCATCCTTGCATATTACCATGTTGCATGCATGCATATTACTTCTATGGCATTGTTTTTGTGCAAGTTGTGATTAGATCTATGTTTGTGCTTCGTTAGATTGTTCGGAGTGCACCGAGGAGTATTGTTGTGTAGATTGATGCTAGGATCAAGGAAAGTTACACCACTTGTTCATATTTATGTCCTAGTTTTGACTATGCATGTTTTGATCTTCAAAGTTTGTAGTATGCATGTGTAGGATGTTCTTGGTAGAATTTCTTAGTATTATTTTGCAAGTGTGGTTTTGTAGTATGCCATGAGTAGCTCTATACTTAGAATTTTTCCCATCCTAATAGGTTACCCCCTATTTTGCTAAGTATTGTCTTAGTATGCTATATATATGTATAAAGTACTGTTGGGGGGTTTGAAAGACAAGAAAATTTTCTAAGTATAAAAGCTCTCTTGACCGATATTTTCTTCTAAAATCCACTTCAAAATAAAAATAAGTTTTCTTCTGGGCGGAATGGTTGTCGGGTCAACGCGTGAGATCTTGGTGGAGCATGGCCGCCCAGGAATCAAAGAAGTCTGCCATGTTTCAGAATTCAGAAGCTTCTAGTGCACCCACAATACATATGGGCTTTGTCTTGGCCTAGTACTTAGTATGAAACCTTACCGGGGTACCCACATTTGGAGGTTCTTTGCACGGTTGGATCCAGCTGGTAGAGGGGTTACTAAGGGAAATCCTCGCCATGGTCTTTTCTATAAAAGGACTTGATCGTAGATTATGGGTAAAGTGCACAAACTCTTGAGAGTATTGCAATCTGATCGATCAGCCGAGCTCACAGAAATGAACACTTTGAGCATCTAAAGGATGGAGCCTCCGAAGGATCTTCCTCTCTCTTTCTAAACTTGTTTTCTAAAACCCCATGGCGTGAGTAATATCGCTAATGGGTGGGAGTTTGGGAACTTGGTGAGTAATATCCAAGTGTTAGGTTGTTTGGGCACTTGGTGAGTAATATACCCAAGTTCCATTCGACCTGATATTACTTAAACAAATGTTTACAAAGTAGGGAAAACTCTCTCTCTATCTCTCTCTCTCTCTCTCCTTTCTCCATACTTATAGAAAATTAGATTTATGCAAATGAACCCCAAATCTTAAACTATCCTTGCATGTAGTGTTAGCCTTATTCTTTCCTTGGTGTAATTTGCCAATACATTCAAAGTATTGACCCATTTTGTTGGTTGCACATTTTATGTGCAGAATACAAAGATTGAAAGGTGCGTAGGGATTGCGAGTCTACACTCAACAAGCATGGGGAATTGATGGACTCAAGTTTATTTATGTTTCCGCTGTTTATTTGAGATAGCTATAAGCTAAGAAAAGATGTAATAAATTCATACTCTAGATTATTCGTGTAATAATGAATTTTGTTTTACATGATATTCATCGACTATGAGTGCTAGCTATTGATCCAGGGACTAGCATGTTCATCACAGGGACTTAGGATCTTTCTCGATCCGAGGTCACAACAGATGGTATAAGAGCACAAAGTTGCCTGTAGGACGTGACCCCTAGGATTGGAAACCACCTTTAAACCTTGCGTCCCTTTACTTGATTTATTCTTCTAAGTTATTTATGAACTTCTAGTAACTGCTATTCCCTACTTATTTATATATCTAATCTTCGTCCTTCTATCATAAATTTGATGAGCTTCTTCCACGACACCATCGAGGACATCGAGCTCCTTCGCTTTGGAGGATGCCTTATCGACCTCGTGTCGCATTTGGTACTTCCCCTGCCATCAATCCAGGGAAACCCAATGAAGAAACTCCACAAGGACGGATACTGGGGAGTCAAGGTCATCCAACCAGGACGAGATAAGGGTGAGATCCCGACGGAGGACATATCAATTCACACCATCAGCGACTCCAAGGAGAAGGCACTTATCGTCTTCTTGCAAAATCTTATTGGACGCCTGTGTGAGTGCCATCAAGAAGATCTTCAAGGTCACTGCGACACACTTTTGGAAGGCGGGATGAGGAAGGAGTTCCAATGGAGATGAGCTTTGAAGAGAGGGCTACAATCAAGCGCTGAAGGACACAATACTAGGACTTAGAGTGTCACATACATTACCTTGAAAAGGGCAGCTCCCTCGAGATGCTAAGGAATGATGACTTGTGCACTCTACTCAAGGAGAAATATGCGATAATCAAGCAGCAAGAGGAGGCGATGAAGGTTCAAGAGGAAAAGTTCAAGGACCAAGAGAAGAAGTTTTCTATCCAAGAGAATAGGGTGATAGAAAACAACAAGAAGATTAGGGAACTCAAGCAAGAACTCAAGAGAAATGATGTGGAGACCGAGGGCCTTTATGTAGATAATCAATGATCTGTGCATCCAAGAGGATCTTGGAAAAGCAAATTGAAGCCACTAAAGAGTCGAGCCTAGTGGAGGAGCTGCAGGGCGAGAAGAAGGGACTTCAATAGAAGCTAGAAGCCATTACCAAGGTACTGCAAGAAGAGATAAAGGACCTCCAAGAGAAGCTTGAAGCCGCAACAAAGGAGATGGAGTTATACAAGTTAACTTTGGAGAAGGAAGGTTACTCGTTCGAGGATGAGGAAGTGGAAGGCATGGAAGAGTACAGTTAGTTGGACCACCTTTTAAGTTTTATAGTTAAATGTTATTCGCAATTGTAATTTGTACCAAGTCATGTTTGGTTTATTTCTACTTGGATTATTTTTGTGTTATAGCTTGTGCTATTTATGCTTTTTGTGCTTTTGTGTGTTTATCATAAGGGTAGGAGTTTATTGCTTTAGTCTTTCTATATATATCTTAACTTGTTGCCCAACCCCACAGATGCCACCAAGACATGCGAACAACAATCTCCCTCCAGAGATTGCACATCTTTTGGCCTCTCAGAATTAGCTGATCCAACAACCTGCTCACTCAATATGCAAAAAACAACAACAACAACAATTCGCCACCTTCGCCACCCCCACCGCCACCCCAATAGGATCGCTTGACTCGGTTTTTAAGGTTGAACCCTCCTACCTTCACTAGCAGCGTTGAACCAATTGTTGCTGATGACTGGCTATGCACAATCAACAAGAAGCTGATACCGCCCAAGTTGTCGGAGCCGATAGGGTGTGTTATTCCGCCACCAACTCAAGGACCTACAAAATGGTGGGACAACTAGCAAGTCACCCAGCCGGATATTGATGCTATTACTTGGAACCAGTTCGAGACAGCCTTTCGTGACTCATCATGTGGTTGTTGTTGTCATGACTCTGAAAGGCACGAAGTTTCGTGACTTACACCAGCAGCACCATTTTGTCACCGAGTATGAGGAGCTTTTCAACAAGCTGGCCCGTTATGCACCCGATGATGTTTCCACTGAGGCCAAGAGGCAGGAGGAGTTCTTAAGAGGGCTCAATGATGAGATATCTATTCATCTTGTGGCTCAAAATTTTACAACTTTAGGAACTCCTTGATAGGGCTATTGTGGTTGAATCCAAGCGAAAGAGCATAGAAAACCGCAAGAGGAATTCTAACCCACACAAACACTTTATTCCATACTGTATGTGCACTTGCCACCGCCATCGTGAACATACCACCCTTCTGTGTAATATAAGTAAGATATGTTTGAGCATTTCATCCATGCATAACACTTGCACTTTGGTTCAATCAAGAAAGAAACAAACAAAACCCTAAACCCTAACTTTCCTCTCCATTTGAAACATTCATCTGGTTTTGAATATATTTGGAAAAAACCACAAAATACATGGAGTCCAATCAGTACCAAGGGCCCTTAGTCTTTTCAGTTATATTACAAAAGTTCTTGTGATTTGAAATTATTCAAAACAGATTTGAATTCAAAATATAACAGGGGAAATAAGAAAATAGAAAAGAAAAGGTTTCAGGAAATAAAATTTATCTAACCTAGCTATCGGTCAGCCCACCTCTTTCCTCACTCTCTGACACCCACCGCAGCTAGCAGCCAGCCCACCCGGGGCCCAAGCCGGCCCAGCCAGGCCCGTACCCCTTTGGCCTTCTTTTCCCTCTTCTTTCTCGTCGACGGCAAGCAGCTGCCTGGCCGCTACCGCTGATCTCTATAAGGCCACGATGTTCGCCGCCCCTGGAGCCGCGGATAAGAACCGCCGCAACCTCCTCTATCTCCCAGTACCCATTTCATTCCCTCTCTTCCTCTCCCTCGCAGCAGCGCCATGGCCGAAGAACCCTAGCCGCCAGCCGTCGTAGGACTCGCCATTTCCGGCCGCCCCAGCTCAAGCCGACACCACTGGAATCGTGCTCGACTCTCTCTCCTAGCCACCTTTCCTCGCTGCGACCTCGCTTTGAGCGAATCGGAAGCTCTGCCACTGGCGGTCATCGCCGATCCTCACGACCCGACCTTGCCTCGACTCGCCGTCAAGCCCGTCTTGCTCACAGTGAGCTTCTGATCCTCGCAGTAGCCTCTATTTCCTCCATCTCCCCCTGAGTAGCTCTCCCCGCATGTGCCCGACGCCGCCGCAGCTCGCCGTCGTTGCATCGCCGTCTCCGGTGACCAAGAATAGGCGGCGCCACCACCAATCGACTCCCATCGCCAGTTCGTGTCCAACGCCTCTAACCGAGATTCAGCGCCTGAATCGCTGGATTTGACGTCGACCTGGGAGCAACTCCATTGATGACATCAGCATGATTTCATGCTGATGTCATATATCTTTTTCTTTTCTTTTAATTATTTCTGTAAATAGAAAATCCCTGATAGGTGGGCCATACATGTAAGAGTTTTATTATTTTCTATAATTATTATCTGAAATAATTAAAAGTCTGACATGTGGGCCCAAGTTTGGAAATTATTTCAAATATTCCAAAAATGATTTAAAATGAATTAAAATTTTGGAAATTCATAACTAATTCATCTTAAATCAGAAAAATACAAAATAATATATCAAAATGATCAGAAAAATGAAATCTATCTAACTAAGCTATAGTAATACATTGTTAATCAACTTTGATAGCAAGTTTAATTAGAAGAACCAATTGAACCCCATATTTTCGATGATTCCCTTGTTTTAGGGTTTGATCTTCTAAAGTGACCAAGCATGTTTTAGGGTTCAATTCAACACTATTTAACTTGTCATATCATCCATATTGTATGAGAATTGCACCTGCCATGTGTTGAGTGTTGCTTTGTCTTTTTCGTGATTGGTTCTCGTGAATAGGAACCGAACCCAAGCTCAAGTCAACGCCATCAAGAGCAAGATCAGTCCAACAACGGACAAGGAAAGCGAAGCCCAACTCATACATATGAATCCCATGATTACAAAGTATTTCATTCTCGCCATATGCATTCGGTTCAACATTCTTTATTAGTAGACGAGAAATCCTATCGATGCATGTTTTCCTTGTGAACTATATTACCTGATCCACCGCTCCTAGCATAACTAGGGTTTGGCTTATGAGCGTCGCTAGTGCCATAGTTCAATCAAGCTTAGCCATGCTTAGTGGTCAAATGCTGATCATTCAGATGATGCACCGGAGATGCGAATGAATCTAGTATGGGAGGATGTGATGATGTGATCGTGGATGGATGATAAACATGCTAAGGCTTGTATGGGAGGACACGTGGGTTGTGGTTTTGTAGTCCCAACTTACCACCCCTAGGACCTGATGTTCTTGCCTCTTGAACCAATACAAGCGCATAACCACATCGGGTTTAGTGTCACATCCCAAGATTTTCCAAATCTTGTAATGTGAAAATAAATGAATAAAATAAAACTTTGTTGATTTTCGGGTAAGAAACTTTTTGAATCCAATTGGAAACCTTCAAACCAATTTAATAAATAAATCCTAAAGGGATTAAAAAGATAAACTTTTGTTAAAGGAAAATAAAATATTTAGAATTACTACTTTGAAATCTTTTTATAAAAAGATTTAGTTTTCAAAAGAAAAGGTGGATTCATAAATAAAGATTATTTTATAGAGCCAAATTAAACCTTGGCCAAGTTTTTGAAATAAAATGTTTTGTTTTGATAAAAATAGTAAAGGTTTATTTAAATAAAATAATAAGGATTTAATATCCAATTTTATTTAAGTAAAGGCTTTTCCCATTTTAAATAAACACCAAAAATTATTTTTTTTTTAAATAAGTTTTCCAAGTATTTTATATTCTCAAATAAAACCTATCAAGTGTTTTTGGTTTTATTTAGATTTCAAAATAAAGATTTTAATAAAACAAATCCTATTTGATTTAATAACTAAAGGTCCATTTTATTTAGTTAATGAAAGGATCCTAAAAAGAATAAAATATTATTTTATTTTGGGATTTGGTTTATGTTGATAAATGTAACCAAAAACTCATTACAAGTGTGGTGATTGTTTGAATTGTTTGAATGTTTGAATTGTTGATTAAAAAATTCAAAACAGAAAAATCAATTAGAAAAGAAAAGGTTTCGCAGAAAAAAAATTATGCAAAGGACTCAGCCCAACAAATCGCCCAACAGCCCTCCAGCCCACCTATTCCCTCTGCCAAGCGCTTTTCACTCGAACTCACAACGCTAAGTCACCGATCGGTGGACCTTATTCTCTCCTCTCTCACGCCAGAGGACCCTACAGCCACGTCATCTTCCCCACCCCACCTCCAGTTCTTCCTCCTCGCCGCTTATGGCTTTGATTTCGCGGCTTGAATTGGACTTAACGCGGCCACCTTTACTCGCAGTGACCATGCCCCTTTAAACGCCACCGATCTCCTCCATTTCTCTGTCTCCTTTCCTGCGCGCCAGTCGACGTAATTTCACTAACACCGCCATCGTCTGACGACTCCTCCGGCGAGAATTCGCAGCCTCACGCCACCTCTTGCCTCCTCGAGCTCTCAATCAGTGATCACCATCACCCGGACCTTTTCGCAGTCGCTGTCAAGGCTACCGAAAGGCCGGGTAGCGACAACAACACCGCCGCCACCGTCTGCCTCTTCTCCGACCTCCCTCCGTAAACCAGACTACCCGACCCTCTCGCTCATGCACACACCTTCGCCGTGTCTTTGCGCCGTCGACTGCTCTCCCATTTGTCCTAGCGGCATCGGAACTTCTGCCTCCGGACGACGCCTGACGCCAAAGAAGAACTCCTCGGCGAGCAATCAAACCCATCTATTGCTACTGCCACCACCTTGAGCTTCCCAGGCCTCTACTTAACGCTGTGAGTACCTTCCCAGCCACCCTTGCTTCTGATTATGGGCGCCACATCGCCTGCCTGGCCAGCCACCGCCAAGAAGACTGCTTAGGGTCGAGCTCACCGAGTCTCCGATCTCGATCCGTGGATAGGATAGAACCACTTAAAGCGAAGAGGTACGCAACCTGTGCCACACGATCTAACTTGATCCAACGCCATAGGCAGCGATCCAACCGGAAGGGTATTGACGAATCAGAAACAGCCACGTGGACTGGATTCGATTTAAAACAGATTTTTGATCTGATTAGAATGCAAATTTGTAATTGGTATAACTTTTGATCCACATGTCCAAAAATTACAAATTTTATACCAATGGAATCAGCAAGACAAGCCCTAGCCAACCATGCCTTTTGTTTAGCAAAAAGCTTCTGTTAAAATGTTTGTTTTTTTAGAAACATTTGTATGCTTGTTTAGGAGATAAAATTATTGAAAAATGATTTTTGGGATAAAATCTTTGGAAAATAGTGTGATTTGAACCTACTGACCATAGGAAACACTTTGTGGTTTCAAAAATGTATTTGGTGAAACAAAATAATGATTCTTTGATTTAAAACCATTTCTAGTCAAATAGAAATGTGGTTTATTTATTAAAAATGGTTTTGGAAGAAAACTTTTGGGAAATGTTTTGTTTTCAACTCTCTGACCCTAAACACCAATTTTATGGTTTGAAAACATATTTGGTGAACCCCATAGATTAATGCCTTAGTAAAAATATTTCTACACCACATAAAATGATACCTTGTTTTGAAAATGGTTTATAAAGTGAAACCTTTTGCAAATGACTTTGCCACTTTACAAAATGACCATTAGGTGTTTTCAAATGTTTATGACCCATTAGGAACCACTTTTTCAAATAAAACAAAGCTTGGCATGCTTGCATGCATTACTTGACTTTATCATTTTTATGTGATGTTTTGCTTGATTGGTAGATTGAGATGGTGCCTTGCTTGATTGATTTGTAGTGACTTGAAGAGTGTGATTGTTGCAAGGACAAGGAGTGAACTTATACCCTCTACCAAAAAGGCAAGTGATGCTTCATACCTTTTGTCCCATTACTTTCACTATGCATTAGTGATTTTCTAAGTAAAACTTGCATGGATTATGCTAAGTATAAACCTTACTATATAAAACGTAGTAGATGATACCTTAGTAGAAATTTTCCTAAGTTAATATTCCTACCACTATCAAGATTAGCCTATCTAATAGAAAACAAGGGTGGAATATATATCCATACTATGAAAAATTTCTAAGTCGAGGACTTGTGTTTTGTTTAATAAAACAACTAAGTTAATGAATCACCGGGTGGAATGGTAATTGCTTGGTGGTTTTTGGTTGAGTGGTTCACAAGGCCCATGTCTATGGTTGACCTTGTGTATCTCACTTGTGGATGGCCACCAGAACAAAGAGATTTGAGATGTCAAATGTTGAGAAGCTTCAAGTGCAGCCACTTGGCATTATGGGCTCTGGATCATATAGGTTGCAAGAACTTAGCCACATGGACAGTGGGTGGTAGTGTTTGATAGGTTGGAGCGCGTCCATTTTGGTCTAAGGGAAGGCTTCTGAAAGATCTTGTCTTGGGAAACCAAGTCTTGTGGGGAAAGTGCACCATCTCTGCAGAGTGTAAAATCTAAGTACTTAGCCATGTCCCTGGTAAAGGACAATTTGAGCATCAAGACATGGAAGCAATCAAGAATCTCATCATTCAAATTTATAATTTAAAAACTTGTTGTTTGAACAAGGGTTAAAGGATCTTCAATCTTTGATTGAGAAAAATGATTTTTGTCAAGCAAAAACTTAGTGTTTTCAAAATGATAAAGAAAATCTATTTTGAGCAATGCAAGCCTCAACTCCACTTAGCCAAATGCATATAGATGATACACTCCACTATACTAACATAGTATCACTTGCCAATACAATTCAAATGTATTGACCCTTGTGGCTGTAACTTGTTATGTTGCAGGTTTGATTGATTTAGTGAAGTGTGTTGATTAGGATTACAAAGTCTACAACCAATATGTTCATTGTGGCACTTTGAAGATGAAGGACCCCATGCTTATAGATATTCCGCTGTAATGTATTGTAAATAGCCAAATGAGCTATGTAAGGTGTAATAAAATTATGTTATTCCTGGTTATAAAGTTATATTATGACCTTTGTTTCTTGATATTACATCTTAACTATGGATGCTAGCTATTGATCCAGGGACTAGCATTGTAAACACAGGGGACACCACCTTATGTTAATAAAGGTTGGGACACTCCCTCTACAGATGGTATCAGAGCATTGTGTTGCCTGTAGGATTTGTAAACCTAGGATTGGACAAAACCCTTAGAAAAATAGGAGTTGTATTTGTTCCAAAACTTATTTACAAACAATCTTGTAAACTCTTTCCTCAACCATTTTAGTTGCAACTCTACATCTCTTCTATTTTCAAATTGATGGAAAAACCTACCCATGACCAAAGACTTCACCATGTGCAAAGGACTTCATCAACTCTAATGACTTCAACATCTTCAACTCTAATGACTTCAACATCTTCAACTCTAATGACTTCAACATCTTCAACTCTAATGACTTCAACTTCTTCAACTTTAATGACTTCAACATCTTCAGCATATTCACCAAGGACTTCCAACTTGGATATCACGAAAGACTACAAGAGAAACAAAAAATCTTGCTCAAGATATGGAGACTGAGGAAATGCAAAACTAGAAGGAGTTCACCTCACCAAGTTTTGTGACCAAAAGTTTTCCCAAGGAAACCATGATCTCATGCAAGAAGAGTCAACCAAGAAGGATGGAAAGATTTCAAGTGAACCATATAGATAGACCACCATATTTAGTTTAAGTCAAACCCACCAACTTATGTGGTGTAACAAAAATATCTTGTTGCCTAAGTATGTGCTTGAACTTTGTTGTTTGAGTGAAAAGTTGTTTGTGATTGATTGCACATTGCTTGTGTGAATTGTGATGTGTGTGATTAGAACTATTTCCTTAGAAATATTTTGCTTACTCTAATCTCCATCCAACCCAAACAGATGACTTCTCCAAGAAACTCCAACATCAAAGTTGATGACAACAACAACAACCAAGAGGACAACATGAGAGAACTTATAGCAACCCAAAACCAGTTGAGCCAAGAGACAACTTAGCTTTTAGCCAACAACAATGGACTAGACCCAGCCATACAAAGAATTTTGAAACTTCAATCCCAATTGTTGCAAGGATTGGTTACTCAAATGATCAACATGGGAGAAAACTTTTCCCAAAGAGCTAATGACAACAAGGATGACAAAGATGTTCATCTAGAAGGAACCCAAGCTAGCAATATTTGTGGAGACAAGGAACATGCATCCAAGGAACATGAAGATCAATGCCCCAAGAAGAGAGAAAGATTTTCCACCTATGAAGAACATGAACTAGAAGAACTCCTAGCTTTGGAGAGACCCAAAAAGAAGAAGAAGAAATGCCCCAACCCTAACAAGGAGGATATTACTCAAGTGCAATGTTACAATTGCAAAGAGATGGGACACTATGCCAATGAATGCCCAGAAAAGAAGAAGAATCAAAGAAACAAACAAGAGGCAATGATACCAAAGGAAAAGAAAGATATCAGCCAAGTGATGTGTTTCAAATGCAAGGAACTAGGCCACTATGTAAACTTCAGACAGAAAGAGGAAGCACAAGGTAAACCAACCTATAAAGATCTCCAGGTCAGTGGTCATGTTTCAAGTGTGAAACAAAGGACACTATGCAAATGTTTTGCCCAGAGCAGTTTCCCCTGTGATCCCAAGAAGGCCAACATGTAATTTAGTTGGAAATATTTTAAGGGTGGTAGACTTAGATGTGTTGAGCCCATTTGTAACCCCTAGCCTCCCAAATCTCGGACTAGATTTATTTTACAGGAAATGTCACATCCCAAGATTTTCCAAATCTTGTAATGTGAAAATAAATGAATAAAATAAAACTTTGTTGATTTTCAGGGCCAGAAGAAACTTTTTGAATCCAATTGGAAACCTTCAAACCAATTTGGGTCAAATAAATCCTAAAGGGATTAAAAAGATAAACTTTTGTTAAAGGAAAATAAAAATATTTAGAATTATTACTTTGAAATCTTTTATAAAAAGATTTAGTTTTCAAAAGAAAAGGTGGATTCATAAATAAAGATTATTTTATAGAGCCAAATTAAACCTTGGCCAAGTTTTTGAAATAAATGTTTGTTTTGATAAAATAGTAAAGGTTTATTTAAATAAAATAATAAGGATTTAATATCCAATTTTATTTAAGTAAAGGCTTTTCCCATTTTAAATAAACACCAAAACTTATTTATTTTATTTTAAATAAGTTTTCCAAGTATTTTATATTCTCAAATAAAACCTATCAAGTGTTTTTGCTTTTATTTTAGATTTCAAAATAAATATTTTAATAAAACAAATCCTATTTGATTTAATAACTAAAGGTCCATTTTATTTAATTAATGAATGGATCCTAAAAAGAATAAAAATATTATTTTATTTTGGGAATTGGTTTATGTTGATAAACAGAACCAAAAACTCATTACAAGTGTGGTGATTGTTTGAATTGTTTTAATGTTTGAATTGTTGATTAAAATTCAAAACAGAAAAATCAATTAGAAAAAGAAAAGGTTTCTGCATAAAAAAAAATTATGCAAAGGACCCAGCCCAACAATCTGCCCGACAACCCGTTCAGCCCACCTATTCCCTCTGTCAAGCTGCTTTTCACTCAACTCACACCCGCTAAGTCACCGACTGGTGGACCTTATTCCTCTCTCCTCTCTCGCCAGAGGACCCCACAGCCACTGTCATCTTCCCCACCCCACACGACCTGTTCTTCCTCCCTCGTCATTGCTTCTGGCTTTAATTTCGTGGCTTGAATTGCCTTAACGCTGCCACCATTACTCAGCAGTGACCATGCCCTTTAAACGCCAACTCTCCTCCATTTCCTCCTCTTCTCCTTCCCAAGCGCCTCGGCCGACGAATTTCACTAAACACCGCCATCGTCTGACCTCCGAGAATTCGCAGCCTCATGCCATGCCACCTCTTGCCTCCTCGAGCTCAGAATCAGATCACCATCACCCGCGATTTTCATAGTCAGCCGCATTGCCACATAGGCCGGAGCGCCGGCAATAACCGCCGCCGCCACCGGCTCTTCTCCGACGACCTCCTCTAGTAAACCAGACTACCCCGACCCCTCTCGCTCATGCACACACCTTCACCGTGTCTTTATGATCGACCTGCCTCCCATTTTTCCTAGCGTGCATCGTAACCCCGTCTCCGACGACGCCCGAGCGAACCCGACGCCAGCAGGAACACCGGCGAGCAATCAAACCCGCTCCAGTGCGCCCCTCGACAAGGCGGCACCACCTTGAGCTTCCCTCAGCTCGCTAACGCTGTGAGTACCTTCCCAGCCACCCTTGCTTCCTCAGATCGCCAGCGCCGCCACACTGCTGCCGCCCGCCACCACCGCCAAGAAGCCGCTTGTTAGGGACGAGTTCACCGCAGCCGTCCGATCTCGATCTGGTGGATAGGATAGAACCACTTAAAGCGAAGAGGTACGCAACCTGTGCCACACGATCTGACTTGATCCAACGCGCCAGAGCAGTCGATCCAACCGAAAGGGTATTGACAAATCAGCCACGTGGACTGGATTCGATTTAAAACAGATTTTTGATCTGATTAGAATGCAAATTTGTAATTGGTATAACTTTTGATCCACACGTCGAAAAATTACAAATTTTATACCAATGGAATCAGAAAGACAAGCCCTAGCCAACCATGCCTTTTGTTTAGCAAAAAGCTTCTGTTAAAATGTTTGTTTTTGCAGAAACATTTGTATGCTTGTTTAGGAGATAAAAATTATTCAAAAATGATTTTTGGGATAAAATCTTTGGCAAATAGTGTGATTTGAACCTACTGACCATATGAAACACTTTGTGGTTTCAAAAATGTATTTGGTGAAACAAAATAATGATTCTTTGATTTAAAACCATTTCTAGTCAAATAGAAATGTGGTTTATTTATTAAAAATGGTTTTGGAAGAAAACTTTTGGTAAATGTTTTGTTTTAAACTCTCTGACCCTAAACACCAAGTTTTATGGTTTGAAAACATATTTGGTGAACCCCATAGATTAATGCCTTAGTAAAAATATTTCTACACCACATAAAATGATACCTTGTTTTGAAAATGGTTTATAAAGTGAAACCTTTTGCAAATGACTTTGCCACTTTACAAAATGACCATTAGGTGTTTTCAAATGTTTATGACCCATTAGGAACCACTTTTTCAAATAAAACAAAGCTTGGCATGCTTGCATGCATTACTTGACTTTATCATTTTTATGTGATGTTTTGCTTGATTGGTAGATTGAGATGGTGCCTTGCTTGATTGATTTGTAGTGACTTGAAGAGTGTGATTGTTGCAAGGACAAGGAGTGAACTTATACCCTCTACCAAAAAGGCAAGTGATGCTTCATACCTTTTGTCCCATTACTTTCACTATGCATTAGTGATTTTCTAAGTAAAACTTGCATGGATTATGCTAAGTATAAACCCTACTATAGAAAACCTAGTAGATGAAACCTTAGTAGAAATTTTCCTAAGTTAAGATTCCTACCACTATCAAGCTTAGCCTAGCTAATAGAAAACAAGGGTGGAATATATATCCATACTATGAAAAATTTCTAAGTCTGAGGACTTGTGTTTTGTTTAATAAAACAACTAAGTTAATGAATCACCTGGGTGGAATGGTAATTGCTTGGTGGTTTTTGGTTGAGTGGTTCACAAGGCCCATGTCTATGGTTGACCTTGTGTATCTCACTTGTGGATGGCCACCCAGGAACAAAGAGATTTGAGATGTCAAATGTTGAGAAGCTTCAAGTGCAGCCACTTGGCATTATGGGCTCTGCCTGGATCATATAGGTTGCAAGAACTTAGCCACATGGACAGTGGGTGGTAGTGTTTGATAGGTTGGAGCACGTCCATTTTGGTCTAAGGAAAGCTTCGAAAGATCTTGTCTTGGGAAACCAAGTCTTGTGGGAAAGTGCACCACCTTCAGAGAGTGTAAAATCTAAGTACTTAGCCATGTCCCATGTAAAGGACAATTTGAGCATCAAGACATGGAAGCAATCAAGAATCTCATCATTCAAATTTCTAAGTTAAAATCTTGTGGTTTGAACAAGGGTTAAAGGTTCTTCAATCTTTGATTGAGAAAAATGATTTTGTCAAGCTAAAACTTAGTGTTTTCAAAATGATAAGGAAAATCTATTTTGAGCAATGCAAGCCTCAACTCCACTTAGCCAAATGCATATAGATGATAGACTCCACTATACTACCATAGTATCACTTGCCAATACAATTCAAATGTATTGACCCTTGTGGCTGTAACTTGTTATGTTGCAGGTTTGATTGATTTAGTGAAGTGTGTTGATTAGGATTACAAAGTATACAACTAATATGTTCGCTCGTGGCACTTTGAAGATGAAGGACCC
Organism: Avena insularis; assembly: GCA_023614405.1. NCBI lineage: Eukaryota > Viridiplantae > Streptophyta > Magnoliopsida > Poales > Poaceae > Avena > Avena insularis. The sequence goes on along the minus strand of JAJUPC010000735.1, from coordinate 71,103 downwards.
CATGCTTATAGATATTCCATTGCAATGTATTGTAAATAGCCAAATAAGCTATGTAAGATGTAATAAAATTATGTTATTCCTGGTTATAAAGTTATATTATGACCTTTGTTTCTTGATATTACATCTTAACTGTGGATGCTAGCTATTGATCCAGGGACTAGCATTGTAAACACAGGGGACACCACCTTATGTTAATAAAGGTTGGGACACTCTCACACCTAGAAACCCCCTCGATCAACTAACTTGCCTAGTAGATTCCATGAGTCACATAGTTCGGGCTTTCCATTCGACATACGCATCTTGGTCATTCTTGAATGGAGGTGAAGGAGGTGCATTCATACAGGTAGGTAAGCGTGGAAGGGAATGGGAGATGCCCGACATCTGTAATCTCAAACCCTGTTCACATTGCTAGGGACCGACTTTGGGACTCACCACATTTACATCATCTCCTTAGTGCGTGACTCATGGTCTCGCCGAAAGCAAGGTAAAGGTCGTGGTCAACCACACTCGCCGCCTTCCAAGGAAGAGGGCTAATATATTGGCATTAAGAATCGTTGGTACGCAGGGTAAGTTGTGCACCGCAGGTTATTAATCTTTTCGAAAAGCCGTGTCCACTTGTTATGGACGACTTCGAACGGACGTGAAGATCATAGAGAACTATAACCGAATGTTAAAACTTGTCAACTAAAGTGAGATCCTAATATCTCCTGGGTTGTTGAGGGGTAGTCCGGAAGAGAGGTTCTATTGATGATGGTTCTTGGTGGATATCAAAGATGATTTTAAGAGCTAGAGTTGAAGTCTTCACGCCCATTTGAAAATGATCCCACTAGACGGTTTATTCTCCTCTTGTTTTGAAAACAAAAGATGGCTTTATGCAAAATAACTCCACTAGCAATAAGTCTTGCGGAGTACAAACTGTACTCAGCCTTGCCTCGTTGATGTTTTTCTACAGATGATGCTACTCCAACTAAAGGTGGTTTCTACGTCAAGTCCATTTAGTAGTCGGGGTTCTCGGGCAGATCCTAGGATCTATGGAAGGGTCACATTTTATGGCCTATTAGGCCCTTTGCTAAGTTTGTTGTTTAGAACAACTTGTTTGCTTCCGTTGTTTGATGTAGTGATGGGTCTGTGACCCCTGGCTTGTATGACTGGTTTGTAACTCTCTTAAGAGTTTACTTTATTAATGTATGGTTTGTATGTTCTGTCATGTTGCCGATCTCTCCCTGCGCATTTCAGAATTTAGGTTAGGCTTATATCATATGAGGATCTGGTATTTGTCTAGCCCCGATCCTGCATCGTGATGATTTTGGTATCGAGTGACTACCTGTAGGAAACCCTTCTAGTTGGTCGATGTCGAGTCTAGAGTTTGAGAAAACTATTTGAAAGCTAAAATTATTTGCAAAACTCTGAATAGGACTCTTTTTACTCCTTATCCAAGGTTGTTCTCCTACTGAGTTATCTTACCTCGTTTGCTTTGCAAATTTTTCACTTCTCGTCTATTATTTCAAATTTGAAGGATATACTGGGTTTGGGTTGTTTTCCCTAAGTAATTCGTGACTTGGTTGCAAGGCTAAGAGTTTCCAAGATATATTTGTGCAACTGAAGCATTGTTTTTCAAGTTTGCTAAGGATGCCTCCAATCCCTCTTTCTATTATTTTGTGACTTGTTGGTATCATATCATACTTGCATTCCATTGTTATGGTTTGTATCTAAGTTGGTAGCGTATACGTTTCATATGCTTGTTCTACTGCCATACTTAATGCATTGATAAAATTATCATCCGCATGTTCACCTCTACCATGATCTTTTGATATGGTTTTTCCATCCTTTGTTGAATCCTTTTTGGTGAATCCATTCTCATGGTTTCGCTTTTCCTCGTGAATCCGTCCGCACTGTGGTTCTATTGGCCGAGGAAACAACAATGTCGATCAGGAACTTCCGCCACCTCCCACAATGGCCGAGGTTCTCAACAACATTAAGACCAACCGTCATGGAATGAATGCCTTCGAGGGTGTGGTGCAGAACACTGAACATCGTTCTGACGACTATGTCACACTTGGAGATTTCATCCGCTATTTTCCTCCCATCTTCACCCACTCCAAGGAGCCCCTTGAAGCTGATGATTGGCTCCGCACCATAGAGCGCAAGTTCAGTGCTCTTCGTGTCCGTCCCGCTGATCGTGTTAACTTCGCCACCTATCAACTAGAAGGTGGGGCTGGTGTTTGGTGGGAAGGTTTTCAGAATCTGCAAGCTCAGGGACATGTCGTTACCTAGGAGGAGTTTGTTGCAGCATTTCGTTCCTCATATATCCCTAAGCCCGTCATGGATCTCAAAAGGAGGGAGTTTCTGGATCTGACTCAGGGGCGCAAGGATATTGAAACCTATGGGCGTGAGTTTACTCGCCTGGCTCGCTATGCAACCAGGGATGTGACCAATGATGAAGATAAGCACGAGTTGTTCCGTAAGGGACTTAACCCTGCACTTCGCTATGAGTTGCTGCCCTTCAAGTTCCGCCTTTCCAGACTCGCATAATCAGTCATATTCGAGCATGGAAGGAAGGATATGGAAGTCTCTCAAACGCTAAGAAGGAAATTCTCGTGCTTCTTCCTCCGTAACAAGAAGCTGGCTTTGTTCCATATAGTGCTGTGCCTCGTGCTCCTTATGCACCCAAGTCTTCTAGCAATAATTCTCGTCAGCCACAGTCAAATACTGGTGGATCAAACTATCATCCTCCTGCTGGTTCTCACACTGGGGTTACCTGTTACTCCTGTGGTCAGCCTGGTCACTACTCAAGGGAGTTCTCTCAAAGGGCTGCCGGACACAATGATCAGCAGGCAAAGAAGAATGATAAATCTCAAGGTGCTGGACGTGGTCGTCTGACCCATGTCACTGTTGAGGAAGCCCAGGAAGATCCACACGTCGTTCTGGGTATGCTCCGTGTCAATTCAATTCTCGCAACAGTCTTGATTAATTCTGGAGCATCGCATACATTCATGTCAAATTTGTTTTCTCAAGAGCATGGGATAAATTTTGAACCCTTGTCCACCCCTTTGACCATCCATTCCCCGGATTCTAGCTGGTTCACCACTATGGTTAGTCATGGGAATGAGATTGACATAGCCTACCAGAAGTTCCCCACTTGTTTCGTTGCACTCAAGTCATGTGACATTGATGTCATTCTGGGCATGGACTGGTTAACCAAGTATCAAGCCGTCATTGACTGTGCACTCGTAATGATTCGTGACCTCTCCGCCGGCATAACTGCCAAGTATTGGACTAATGGTTCAAAGTCTCCGCCAAATAGTTCTTAAACCTTTCTTGAGTTGTATGCCATGCATGTCCTATTCTCGAGGTCCAAGATGTCCATGTAGCCTGTGTTTTTCCAGATGTCTTTCCTGAAGAGTTGCCTGACATGCCACCTGATCGAAGTGTGGAGTTTGTCATTGAGCTAGTTCCTGGAACTGCTCCTATCTGCAAAAGACCTTACCGCATGCCTCCTCATGAGTTGGTTGTTGAAGAAGCAACTTGAAGAGTTAGAGGGTCTAGGATACATCCAACCTAGTACATCCTCTTGGGGTTGCCCTACCATTTTTGTCAATAAGCGGGACACAAATATCCTGAGATTGGTGGTTGATTAACCACTCAACGCGGTGACAATCAAGAATAAGTACCCACTTCCCCGGATAAATGACCTCTTTGATCAATTAAGTGGTGCCACTATCTTCTCCAAGATGGAGTTAAGATCAGGGTAACATCAAATCAATATCATAAAGGAGGACATTACAAAGACATCATTCACAACTCGTTATGGTCTTTACGAGTATACAGTGATGTCCTTCGGGTTAACCAACGCCCCTGCCACTTATATGAGGCTTATGAACTCCGTCTTCATGGAGTATCTCGACAAGTTCGTCGTGGTATACATCGATGACATTATAATCTACTCCAAGACCAAGAAGAGCATGTCAACATCTATGTTTGGTGTTGACTAAACTTCGTGAACATCGCCTCTACGCTAAGTTTTCCAAAGGGGAGTTCTGGTTACAAGAGCTCGTCTTCCTTGGTCATGTTGTGTCTGCAAGTGGTGTCTCTGTCATACCGGATAAGGTTCAGACCATTATGGAATGGAAGTCACCTACTTCAGTCAAGGAAGTCCGAAGTTTCCTTGGAATGGTCGGATATTACCGCCGATTCATCGAGAACTTTTCCAAGATAGCCAAGCTTATGACCGATCTTCTTAAGAAAGATAAGAAGTTTGAATGGTCAGAAAAGGCAGAAGAAAGCTTCCAAGCTTTGAAAACTAAGCTAACCACCACTCCTGTGCTTGTCCTTCCAGATACAAGCAAGGACTTCGTCATCTATTGTGATGCTTCTCTCCAAGGGATCGGTTGTGTGTTGATGCAAGATGGTCATGTAGTGGCCTATGCTTCTCGGCAGTTGAAGCCACATGAGAACAATTATCCAACCCATCATCTCGAACTCGTGCCGTTGTTCATGCTCTTAAGTTAATGGTGACATTACCTCATCCAGAATCGCTGCAAACTTTACTCGGATCATTAAAGTCTAAAGTATCTCTTTACCCATCCAGATCTGAATCTTAGGCAAAGACGATGGTTGGAACTCATAAATATTATGATTTGGGTCTCAACTATCAACCCCAGAGCTAACGCTGCTACGGCGCGCTTAAGTCGAAGTCTTATTGCAATTATCCGATGATTTCACAAGCTCAACCTGATCTCTACGAGGAAATCAAGCATCTTAACCTTTGAAGTAGTTCCTTGTGGATTCCTTGCTAACTCGAAATAAAATCTTCTCACGAGGACCAAATCAAGGAAGCTCAAAACAAGATGGAGAGATCACCGAGATCAAAGAACGTGTGGCAAGTGGTGAAGCCAAATGTTTCTCCATCAATGATCAAGGTACTTTCTATTTTGGTAACCGCTAGTGGTTCCAAAACAATGGAAAATCAAAGATCTAATCCTACAAGAATCTCATGAATCCTCCGTTTATCCACCGGTGGTACCAAGATGTACCGAGATCTCCGCCAAAGATTCGTGGAGTGGAATGACAGTAAATCGCCATGAGTTGCAAGAGTGCGACGCTTGCCGTCAGGTGAAGGTTGAACACCAAAGGCCCGATGGACTTCGCAGCTGCTGAAAATTCCTAAGTGGAAATGGGATGAAATTGGTATGGATTTTATCACTAGACCCCAAGAACACAAGCAGGAAATGATGCCATATGGGTAATAGTTGATCGGTTATCTAAAGTTGCTCATTTCCTTCCTGTTCGAGAAACTATCCGTACTACCAAATGGCTGAACTATACATCTCTGATCGCTGCTCTTCATGGTGTTCCCAACAAGATCATCTCTGATCGTGGAAGTTTGTTTACTTCCAAATTCGCAAAGTTTCCAAGAAGCAATGGGAACTCATGTCTCCTTCAAAGCACAACTTATCATCCTAAAACCGTGGTCAAACCGAAAGAGTGAATCAAATTTTGAAGACATGCTTAGAGAATGTGTCATATCCTTTGGAAAGAACTGGGAGAAATGTCTTCCTTTATGGAGTTCTCTTTATATCAACAGCTTTCAATCTAGTTTGGGCATGGCACCTTTCCAATTCCTGTATGGGAGAACATGTCGAACACCGCTGAATTAGATGTAAACCAGCTTAAAGACAATTCTTTTGGTCCAGACATGATCCATGAAGCAGCAGATCAAGTTCGTGATAATTCGAGAGGGTCTCAAGGTCGCTTAATCTCGTTAGAAGACCAACCACGATCGCCATCATCTTGATGTTCATTATGAAGTTGGTGATCGAGTCTATCTCCGGGTCACTCCAAGGGTGTCCATCGATTCAAAGATCAAAGGAAAATTGGCTCGTTATGTTGGTCCCTTTCGCATTCTCTCCAAGTGGGGTGAGCTTGCCTACAAATTGGATCTACCCTCAACTTTTCCAGAGGTTCATGATGTCTTTCATGTGTCTAAACTCAAGCGTTGCTTCAAAGATCCCATTCGTGGTGTGGACCATGAAACTTTGGATCTCCAAGATGATCTAACTTACCAAGAATACCCTGCTCAGATTCTTGATGAAATCGAGCACAAGACTCGCTGCCAAACCATCAAGTTCCTGAAAGTTCAATGGTTTCATCACTCGAGTCGGGTTACGGGAACGCCAAGATCGCCTTCGATCTGAGTACCCTGCCTTCTTTTCTAAAACCTATGAATCTCGATTCGAGATTCTTGTAAGTGGGGTAGAGTTGTAACATACCACCCTTCTGTGTAATATAAATAAGATATGTTTGAGCATTGCATGCATAACACTTGCACTTTGGTTCAATCAAGAAAGAAACAAACAAAACCCTAAACCCTAATTTTCCTCTCCATTTGAAGCATCTATCCGTTTTGAAAATATTTGGAAAAAACCACAAAATGCATGGAGCCCAATCAGTACCAAGAGTCCTTAGTGTTTTTAGTTATATTAAAAAAGTTCTTGTGATTTGAAATTATTCAAAACAGATTTGAATTCAAAATACAAAAGGGGAAATCAGAAAATAGAAAAGAAAAAGGTTTTCTGGAAATAAAATCTATCTAACTACTAGGCCGCAGCCCACCTCTTTTCTGCGTCACTGCACCATCAGAAGTTAGCAGCCAGCCCACCTGGGCCCAAGCCGCCCACCAGCCCATACCCTTCGGCCTTCTTTTTCCCTATTCTTCTCGTCATTGCAGCTGCCCGGGCAGAGCGCTCATCGATCTCCTCATACAATATGATGCCCACCGCCGCCCCTGGAGCCACGGATAAGAACCGCCACAACCTCCTCTCTCTCTCCCAAGACATTTCATTCTCTCTTCCTCCTTTATAAGGCTTATGGACGAAGAACCCTAGTCAGCTACTGCCGTTGCCTCGCTGCTGTCACCCCACCAAGCCGATGCCACATTAGAACCGCAGGTGGCTCGACTTCTCTCTCCTCCCTTTCTTTGCGACGACTCGCTTGAGCGAATCGAAGCTCGCCGCCGGTCATCACGATCCTCACGACCCGAGCTCGCCTCGACTCATTGCCTGTGTTGCTCACGCTGAACTTCGAGCCTCAGAGTGGCCTCCGCTTCTCCATCTCCCCGAGTAGCTCTCTCAAGATGTGCTCGATGTCCGCTGGCCGTCAAGCACCGCCTCCTGTGACCAAGAATAGGCAGCGCCACCACCAATCGACTCCCCATCGCCGTCTGTGTCCAACGCCTCTAACTCAAGATTCAAAGCGCCGGAATCACTGGATTCGAGCTCACCTAGGAGAAATTTATTGATGACATCAGCATGATGTCATGGATGTCATATCTTTTTCTTTTCTTTTAATTATTTCAGAATAGAAAATCCTCACATGTGGGCCATTCATGTAAGAGTTTTATTATTTTCTGTAATTATTATCTGAAATGATTAAAAGTCTGACATGTGGGCCCAAGTTTGGAAATTATTTCAGATATTCCAAAAATGATTTAAAATGAATTAATTTGGGAAATTCATAACTAATTCATCTTAAATCATAAAAATACAAATAATATATCAAAATGATCAGAAAAATGAAATCTATCTAACTAAGATATAGTCATACATTGTTAATCAACTTTGATAGCAAGTTTAATTAGAAGAACCAATTGAACCCCGTAGGTGATTTCGATGATTCCCCTGTTTTAGGGTTTGGATCTTCGGAACCCCCTTTAAAGTGACCAAGCATGTTTTAGGGTTCAATTCAACACTATTTAACTTGTCGTATCATCCATATTGTATGAGAATTGCACCTGCCATGTGTTGAGTGTTGCTTTCTTTTCCGTGATCGGTTCGCTAATAGGAACCGAACTCAAGTCAAGTCAACGCCAAATAAGAGCAGATTATCCAACAACAAACAAGGCGAAGCAAGCCCCACTCATACATATGAATCCTATGACTACAAAGTATTTCATTCTCGCCATATGTATTCGCTCAATGCCTTTTATCAAGAGATGAGAAATCCTATCCGATGCATGTTTTCCTTTGTGAACTATATTACTCGATCCACCGCCTCCTAGCATAACTACGGTTTGGCTTATGAGCCGCTAGTGCCATAGTTCACCAAGCTTAGCCATGCTTAGTGGTCAAATGCTGATCATTCAGGTGATGCACCAGAGATGCGAATTAATCTAGTATAGTAGGATGTGATGATGTGATCAGGGATGGATGATAAACATGCTAAGGATTGTATGGGAGGCCACGTGGGTTGTGGTTTTGTAGTCCCACCCTAGGACCCATGTTCTGCCTCTTGAACCAATACGAAGGTGATAACCACACGGGGCCTAGAAACCCTCGATCAATTAACTTGCCTAGTAGATTCCATGAGTCACATAGTTCGGCTTTCCTTCGACATACAGATCTTGGTCGCTCTTGAATGCAGGTGTAGGAGGTATTCATACAGTAGGTAAGCGTATAGTGGAATGGGAGAAGCCCCGATCCGTAATCTCAAACCCTGTTCACATCGCTAGGGACCGAATTCGACTCAATTCGTTATGGCGACATCTCCTTAGTGCGTGACTCATGGTCTCGATAAAAGAAGGTAAAGGTCGTGGTCAACCACTCTCTGTCGGCCTTCCAAGGAAGAGGGATAATATATTGGCATTAAAAATCGGTTGGTACATGTGGGTAAAGTTGTGCACCCCTGCAGGGTTATTAATCTTTTCGAAAAGACGTGTCCACCATTATGGACGACTTGGGAATGGACGGAAGATCATAGAGAACTATAAATCAATGTTAAAACTTGTCAACTAAAGTGAGATCCGAATATCTCCTCGGGTTGTTGAGGGGTAGTCCGGAAGAGAGGTTCTTGATGATGGTTATTGGTGGATATCAAAGATGATTTTAAGAGCTAGAGTTGAAGTCTTCTTACCCCCATTTGAAAATGATCCGACTAGATGAGTCTCTTCTCCCTCTTGTTTTGAAAACAAAAGATGGCTTTATGCAAAATAACTCCACTAGCCATAAGTCTTGCGGAGTACAACCTATACTCAGCCTTGCCTCGTTGATGTTTTTCTACAGATGATGCTACTCCAACTTAAGGTGGTTTCACGCTGAAGTCCATTTAGTAGTCGTGGTTCTGCAGCATCCTAGGATCTATGGAAGGGTCGCCATTTCTATGGCCTCTTAGGCCCTTTGCTAAGTTTGTTGTTTAGAACAACTTGTTTGCTTCCGTTGTTTGATGTAGTGATGGGTCTGTGACCCTTGGCTTATATGACTAGTTTGTAACTCTGTTAAGAGTTTACTTTATTAATGTATGGTTTGTATGTTCTGTAATGTTACCGATCTCTCCTCGCATTTCGAATTTAGGTTAGGCATATATCGATGAGGATCCGGTATTTGTCTAGCCTTGATCCCGGTCGTGACATCCACCCCAAAAAATAATGGCCACAACCATCACGGTCATCACCATGGCGGTCACAAACACAATGGTCATAAGTATCACAATGGCAATGGCAATGGAAGCAATGGGAATGATCTTAGTGAGGTGACATGTTTCAAGTGCAACAACACAGGGCACTATGCAACCACTTGCCCCAAGAGGATGAAGGGTGGAAATGGCAACGGGAATGGCAACAGGCACGACCATGGAAATGGGAATGGAAAGAAGTCAATCTTTGTCAAAGCCATGGTGAATCATGTCTCCGTGGAAGATGCTTGTGAGGCAATCGACTCGTGATTGATAAGTTCAAGCTCAATTTCATTCCCAGCTTGTTCTTTTTCGACATCGTGCATCGCATTCATTCATATCAAGGGTATTTGTGGATAGAGGTGATACCTTCGATCCGGATTAAGGATGTAGTATAGATCTTTTTCCCTAGTAGACCCAGGTTGACCGAATCCTCGGGAAGCGGAAAGCAAAGTGGGATTACTTAAACGGACCTTCGAGAGTTTTAGAATTCCTATTGTGTTTTCACTAGACCAAGAGTTTGCAATCTTGTTGTTGTTGATGGAGAGAGAGAGGGCCTAGGGTCTTTGGTTTTCACCAGTAGATGTGCAAAACATTTGACATGAATAATAGATAATAATAAAGTATGCATGTAATTGTTAGAGCAAGATAATTATATGTTGGCAGCATCCATAATTGTTATCGCCTCAATCGCTATAGTAATAACCTACTAGTCTCATCCATATAAGAAAGAGAGCTAATGATAAGCATCGGATGTTACCGTTAATCCCAAGTAAATTCCTCACATACTTGCATTTACCCTTTCTATCCCTGGGTTCCCGTCCCACATATCACCATTACTCACACTTTTACCTAGATCAACTCGTGGTCTTGGGTACCGACAAGACCTTAGATTGATGCAAGAGAGGGTAATACAATCATCATGTCATACAAACTAATACATGATCCCATCTATGATAAATAACATGCAAAAGGCTACATCGCTAGGCCGAAGTGCTTATCCCAAGGAGAATTACTCACACATAGAGATGAGATCGACAATCATAAACATTATAATAGAGATCATAAGGTTGATAGAAAATAGTCTTACAATGTCGCCAATTGGAGACGAGATCTACTATTACAAGTGGTGGAAGATGCCTATGGTGGTGGAGAAGGGTTTAGAGGTTTAGATCTAGATCTATTCCTCCGGTGTGGCAGCTCGGTGGAAGGGAGATATGTGGTCAAAAAGAAGCCCTGCTTCGTCATCAAGCCTCTTTACAGTGGTCTTCATGAAAGTTCTTATGTTCGACCTAATGAAGTTTGGCAAACTATACGGTGGAGGCTCGTGATAGTTGGTCGTTAAGTTTGCAGAATATCTTCACGACTCTGGTTTCTTTGGCGGTTGGAAATCTCATCTTTGGCATTTATGTAGTGATTCCCAACATAATACGTCAGTATCTGCGCAGGGAAAAATAGCAAGAAAGGACTGCATACCCCTTTGATCATTAGGCATTAGTGGCAGGTTTTAGAGAGACATTTCATCAAATATATGAATAATATATAGTTTAAATACGGACATGGATGGCTATATTTCACAGCCATCAACCTCCCCAAGCTTAAACTTGATCTTCCCGAGCAAGAAAACAAAATCAAAAGGGAACTCAGCATTTAAACTAAAATAATGAGATGATGATCTTAATCATGATTGGTAGTCTCATGATTCCTCCACTTAATTAATCTGAAAAACTTCAGCATAGAAAGAGAAATGGCAAGCATATCATACGGGTTTTATAAATCCTTATAGCGCGGCAAAATTATTGTAAGCATGGATGATTCAAAAAGGTAAACTTCATTCCATGTTGTAACAACCCTAGTTTTATTAAATAGTAATCAAGGTTTGTTTGTGCATCATGAGCATATCATGCATATCATGGTTTGATAACCTTTGCATCAAGATGAAGAAAAGGAACAAAATCAAAACCTGAAACCCTAATTCCTCTCTCTCTTTGAAAACTTTCAAAAGGTTTTAAAATATTTTAAAACTACCAAAACAAAGTAGAGCCCAAATGGTTATAAGGGCCCTAGAATATGTTCAGTTTATTCTAGAAAAACCTCTGGTATTTTAAATATTCAAAAAAGATATGAATTTGAAATTACAAAAGAGAAAAGAAAACAGAAAAAGATTTCTGAAAAAATGATCCTAGCTCTATCGGGGCCGAAGCCCGACTTCCTTCTTTCCCACTCCCTGCCGCCCACGCATGCCGTAGTGGCCCAGCAGCAGCCCACCTTAGCCTGTGCCCGCAGACTTTCGTTGTCTTCTTCCTCGCGACAGGAGATCTGCTGTCGCGGCGCCCACCGCCTGGATGCCGGTCGCTAGGATTCCTCCGCCGTTGGACGCCAAGATAAGAACGGACGCTTTCCCCTCTCTCTCTCTCCCCATACCCGTTTCTCCTCCTCTCGTTCGCTGCTTTTTCCCAAATCACAGGAACCCTAGCCGCAGGAGCTCGACGGCGAACCTTCCCCGCCACCCCACGCCCAATGGAGGTCGCTTGAACCGCCCATCGCGAAGATCATCTTCATCAAGGAATCGCCCCTGCTTTGAATTGTCGCCATCAACTCCGCCCTTCCGCCTCGACCGGCGCCGTCGACATTGCCGGTGACCTCGACTTCTCCCGGCCTCCCCGACACCACCGTAGGCATGAGGGTGAGCTCATGGTACCCAGGCATCTCTTTAATTCCTTCCTCGCACCTCGCTTTCACCACCAAGTATACACAAGTATACACCGGCCGTCATTGCAGATGCTCGCCGTGGACACTGTTCCGGCGACCATATCAGGGCTGCGCCACCACTACCACGTCGGCCGCGACCCACTCTCTCCAACGCGGCTAACAACGCATCCAGGCGCACACGGGATCGAGAGATCCATGCTCGACCTGGGGCATCTCCATTGATGACGTCAGCGAGGCGTCATAACCCCCTTTTCTTTTGCTTTTTTTATTGCTGTAATTGTTTTCAGTAAAATACAAATACCGATAGGTGGGTCCACCCTGTAAGTAATATATATATTTCAGAAATGTTTCCTGTTTAATAAAATTATTAAAGTAATTCCGAAATGTAAATTATTTTATAATATTCCAAAAATGAATGGAGAAATTCATAACTAATTCATTTTAAATCAGAAAAATACAAATAATATATCAAAATGTTCAGAAAAATAAGAGCTGTCCAATAGAGCTATAATCATGCATTGTTAAGCAACTCTCATGGCAAGTATAATTAGAAGAACAAAATGAACCCCACAGGTGATTCCGAGTATCCCCCTATTCTAGGATTTGCACCTCTCGGACAATGTTTAAAATGGTCGAGCATGTTTAGGGTTTCAATTTCAATAACTTTTAAATTGTCATATCATCATACTTGATTGAGCATTGCATCGAGGCCATGTGTTGATAGTTTATGTCTTTCCTGTTTGGTTCTTCCAGTAGAATACGATATCGTGGATCGAGATCAAGTCAAGATCAAGACCGAGAACAATACTGTCAAGTCAAGAACAATACTTGACCAATCGTAATCAAGTCAAGTACCAGGTGTCAAAAGCTCTACTTTTCTGGATATCAACTGGCAAAGGCAAGCGAAGCCCCACACATACATATGAATCCTATGCTTTCGAATTATTTACATTCTTGCCATGTGCATAAGATTCCAAAGTCTTTTATCGATAGATAGAGTAATTCTATCTGATGCATGTTCACTTTGTAGCCTATATTCCCTGATCCACTTCTCCTAGCATAACTAGGGTGTGGCTTGTGTAGCGTTGCTAGAGTTGTTGCACATGTGCTTAGCCATGCTTAGCTATTACCGCTGGTCCATCCGATTAATGAATCAGAGCTGTGAATGAACCTAGTATGACAGGATGACGTGGCATGATTAGAGATGAAAGTTAAACATGCTAAGGGTTGTATGGGATGCCACGGCGGGTTGTGGTTTTTGCAATCCCATACATGCCACTACTAGTACCTGAGTTCTTGCTTATGGTCCAAGATGAGCGCATACCAGGGGCCTGAAACCCCTCACTAACTAATATGCCGATTAGATTGCCTGAGTCAAATATTTTGGGTGTTCCATTTGATATATGCATTCGCTCTTCTCAAGGAGGTGAAGGAGGTGCATTCATATAGGTAGGTAAGCTGGCAGGAATGGGAGATGCCCGACATCCGTAATCTGAAACCCTGTTCACATCATGAGGGACCGACTTCGGGACTCAACCCGTTATGGCGACATCTCCCTAGTGCGTGACTCATGGTCTCGGTGAAAGCAAGGTAAAGGTCGTGTCTAACCACCCTCTATCAGCCTTCCGAGGAAGAGGGCTAATGTACTGGCATTAAGAGTAGGTTAGTACGTGTGGGTAAAGTTGTACACTCGTGCAGGGTTAAATCTTTTTGAAAATCCGTGTCCACTATTATGGACAAACTTGGAGACCAGATTCTAAGATCATAGAGAACTTGAACCTAATCGTAAAACTTGGAAAGTTAAGTAATGTGTGCTTAAGGATGCTTCCTCAGGGATCGAGGGGGTGATCCTAGATAGGTTCAGCTAATGATGATTCAGTGGATATCAAAAGATGATCAAAGCTAGTGATACCGCTTGTCGAGATTCTTCTCCCTCTTGTCTTACAAACAAAGATGGCTTTATGCAAAATAACTCCACCAGCCATAAGACTTACGGAGTACACCCTGTACTCACCCTTACTTTGTTGATACTTTTGCAGCAGAGTAAGTGTAACCATAGAAGAAGAGTTCTTAACGACATCGACATCGACGAGTAGTTTAGACTTCCCAGTCGGCAGTATGGGATCTATGGATTAGACGTCATCGTTATGCTTCAGGCCTCTTAGGCTATTAGTTAAGTTTGCTATACTTAATAGCATAATTTGCCTTCTATTGTTTGATGTTTGTGGTTAGTGACCTGTACTTGTAATATTTTGGTTATTCGCTCAGTTATGAGCTTGCTGTAAACAATATTTGTGTCGTAAGGTCACTGTTGTGATATCAATTTCTCCAGACGCCCGAGATTTAGGTTAGATTTATATCAGACAGAGGTCTGGGATTTGCCTAGCCCTAATCCCAGGGGTGTCACGGGTTTTGGTATCAAAGCTGTACCGACTATAAGAAACCTTTCTATTGGTCGATGTTGAGTCTAGTATTTGTGAAAACTATTTTCAAAGATGAAAATTATGTGTGAAAACTCTGGTATGCTTCTTTTTCTCCTTAACCAGTTTCGCTCTAACTCTGGGTTATCTTATCTTGTGTTGATTTGGAAAAGTTTTGCTATCTCGTCCAGTCTTTCAAAACTTAGGTGCCTCTTCAGGCATGCCGGTTCTCAACCATTTTACCTAGTGTTGAGTTCTCTAGAGTCAGTTGTTTGTGTTCCTTGTTTCCTTTGTTCCATATCACTTGAGAGGTTTCTTTACATCATGTCGTGGGAATGGTCATGGCAGGTGCTGCAATTGGCAGCGAGTAGTAGAACGAGGGGCAAGGGCGGCCAGCCATCTGCGGTGCGAGATGAGGGCGGAGACACAAGGTTTTACCTGTGTTCGCCTCGAGGGTAAAGACCTACTCCTGCTAGATTGTATTATGAGGGTGGTACAATGGGCGAGCTCGGCAGCTAGGCGGCGAGTCGCTTGGGTGTATGATGGAACGTGTCCTCTATGCGTACCCTAGGGAGGTTTAGATAAACTCACCTCGCTAGGGTTTACAGATCTACAACCAAATTAGTTAAGGATTCGAAGGGTGTTTGACCTAATCCGACTGGGCCTAGCTACGCTTCTAGGATTTTAGCTTCCAGTCGCTTGATCCACACCGGGCCTTGATCCAGTCGCCGTCTTGCAGGCCCACTCGCCAGTTCGGGCTGCCGGAACGCCCCGCCGGTATACCCCGGTAGGCATATCCCCATCAGTAGTCCCCGAGGGCGTCGTCGATTGGGCGCAGGTGGTTGTTGGTAGTCGGAGTATACGGATTTCAACGCGGGCATCCAGTCGAATCGGCGGTGGGCTCCTGAATAAAGGAGGAAACTAGTCATTCTGGCTTCATTGCAAGATCGGTCGGCGAAATATTTAGTCACCGCTTGTAGTGAGCAGGTCGGCAGCCGAAAGTGGCTGAAGTTGACCGCCCAAACGTTAGCAAACTAGCCGCTGGGGTAATCCAACGGTAACTTTGGCGAATCACCACAGTAGTAACGGTTCCCTGATTTGGCAGGTAACAACCGCCATTTAAAGGGGATGGTAGGCGATCGGAGAACCACCTCCTCGTCATTTCCTCCGATTGCGCGCACCTTCATCTTCCTCCGCATCGCGATCCAGCCGACCCAAAATCCTCCGACCCCCACGAATCCTTCCGCCAATGGCCCCCTCCACCGAGCCTTGGGGTAGATCCAAGTGTACGAGAGCGCAACTGGCGTCCTTCGAGGAGTCCGGATCCTGCGCGGCAGGTGGCGATCCTCGCGGCCGGAGAGGTGACCCCGACCCGCGTAGGGAGAGTTCATTCGCTTCACCAGCCACCTAGTGCGGGGCTGATTCCCAACATCTTTTCTTCCGCGCTTCGCTTCTACGGATCCAACCGCTTGACCGGGCCCAAGACAGACGAGCAGCTCACCATTTTCGTATGCTTCATGAAGTGCTACCTGGGCTGCAGGCCCTACTTCCCCCTGTGGCAAGATCTATTCCACGGGCGGATCATTCGCGAGGAAGCGGGCGGCCTGACGTTTCAGCTGAAATCGAAGGCTTCCTTCTTCGATCTGATGCTACCCGCCAAGGCGGCGAGCCAATGGAAGAATTCTTGGTTCTATGTCATCGAGGCGACTCCAGACGGCGAGGTGGCGATCTCAGAATTACCTCGTGAATTACGCCCTAGTTACAAGCTCGATGAGCAGAAATGGTTGAAATAGTACGGTGGGGCCCAAATGCCACTCACGTAGACTTTTCGCCGTCCCAACCATTTCCAAACATCGGACAAGAACGGGAATCGGCGAAGCGTAAGGGATCAACTACATACACAAATGAGTATGTATGCAAGCCACCATACAATAGTACATCGAGCCATTCCATCTAAAAAGAAAGGAATATAGCAACGCCCATACAAGTAAGATCCAAATATCCTAGATAGATATAATAGTTTAGGATATCTCCTCATACATCAAACATCGAGTATCAAGCGAAGCGAAGACAAAATCCGAGCACGGATAAGAAGCAAATCGCATAAGATGCCCCATAAGTAAGCACATCCCGCCTATTGCATCTCACGGATCCCTGCCTCGAATCTCTACACCAATGATCGCTGCCCACATCGTCCGCCTCTTCCACCCAAGATCCATCACGAGAGTGTACCTGCTCATCCGAACTAATAATTTATCGTGAGACCCTAGGGGTACTCAAAGAAGTCTTTATGCCGCTAAAGGGGACACAACCTGGGTGACGAATTGCATCAAAAGATAAACCCTAACAATTTATAGATATTTCTAACCATCCGCTTAACCGTAGATAGACGGATGTCCGTGAATTAATAACAACAGCTTATAACAGCTTATAACGGTAATATCCACAGATCCATCCTCCTCCTCGCCATCGACGAGGAAGCTTGATGAACAACCCCCATCCGCTGGCAGTTTTATTATCCATTCCGTGAGTATTGCACTATTTACTAGTCGTACCTAGTCTAGTCAAATTAAAAGCGTACTTTAGTTATTCTTGTCTATGATCGAGAAACTGTGCTCTAAGTCGCCCATAACCATGACACGGCTTTCAGAAAGTTTTACTGCTAGGTGCACAAATAGCAACACACACTGATATGCCTCGAAAACCAAATCAAAACCCAACGAGCAGGCCACGACTAAGCTATCACAGATTCAGAAATATTTCAGGGGCCACCCCATTGAGCTACCCAACGGTTAGTTGACTCGAGACGGACTCAAGGTTTGCGCCAATGGTTGTGAACGATCGAACCCGAAAATGTGACTGGGCTTGTCGACACCATGAAAACACTCCGCTTTCCTAACAAAGACAAAGGCAAAGCGTGACTGCACAATTTAAATAAAGCAAGAAAGCATGGCATAAGTACAGATAGTAAATAAAACCTCAAACTAGTTTGTGGCCCCAAGAAATAAGAATGAATCAAGCTCGCTCGGGGGTTCATAAGCCTCCTGATGTGGATAGCGTAATATTCAAGGAACAGAATCAAGTACTGGGTCCCACGGACACAAGTGAGCCTGAAAACCAAATAGCTTAATATGTCTCACCGATGCCACTTTCATTAGTTATCCCATTACTACTCAGGTTAAGTTGTTTAGGTACCTCATTATCAATCGACACTCACATACCCTACACATGTCGTTCCACGACTCGTGGCTCAAACAACTCCTCGTAGTAATGGCTCATGGGATGGAGGATCAAGCTTTGGGTTTAAAAGTAAAGGCTATGCAATACTTGGGATTCAATTTAATGCAATCGCGACCAATGATGCAAGAATAAGATAGAGGCAATAGGTACTATATGTATGCAAGCATGTGGTAGTGCTTGCCCGGCAGCTGCTGAAGCAAGGGATGGATCTGGTAGGCTCTGTTCTCTTGATATATCCCCCGCCAGCCTAATGAAGAAGAACCAAACAAACAAGGGCCAACATAAATAAAGAGCGCAAGCATATGAATAAAATGCATTACAAACAATCATGCCATGATGAATGATGCACAATTTGCATGGCATTAAAGTAGCATGGCATGTGGAATACAAGATTAAATCATTTTATTGAGTTTTAATCCTGCTTTTATACTGTATTAGTTGCTGTATACAATATATTTATATGATGCATGCTGCAATTCAAAACATGGAATGCATAAACAGAAAGGTCTCGTCGAGCTAATCATTTTAGACATATTATTTGTTAAATTTGGAGTTATAAAACAAAAGATATTAATTAATTAAGGAAAAAGGGCATTTTAATGTAATTTTTATTAATTTGGAAAATAAAGTGTACAAAATATATTTTGGATGGCATATTTGAATTCCTCATATTTTTCTGATTTCAAAACACATATTATTTGTATTATTTGGATTTGTATTTCAAAAGTTATTTAAAAACAGAAATTAAATTTGAATTTGAATTAATTTGAAATAAATTTGAATTAAAACAGAATACACAGAACTTTTGTTACTCAGTTCTAGGCTAGCTACGACAATGACCTGTGGGGCCATGTTGACTGGGCAACACAGCACGTAAAAAACTTTACACCGGGGCTCGCTGCATACGAGAATGACAGTGGGGCCTGGCCCCTGGCCACGCTGGGTGCGCAATGGGCCTGCCACGTGGAGAGCCCGGGAGCTGGGTTAACGCTTAAAACTGCGGGGGGGCTCTATGCACAAGGGGCAGGGTGGCTGACTGGTGGGCTCAGGCGGACCGCGGGTTAGGAGGGAAAAAGGTAGGAGAGGTTTTGTGCAAAACGGCGACCGTACTGTTCCTCTTCTCCGCGGCAGAGGACAGATCGGTGCGCTGGCAGAGGCGCGCGGGCTCGAACCTGGGACCTAGGGTTCGCATGGAGGCGGAGCCAAGTGTGCAGTGGGGGTTGCCATCGGGGCACGGCTGCTGCTAGATGAGGGTTGGAGCGTTAGCGAGCGCATGTAAAAGAGCGGGCGGCAGAGGGCTGCTCGACTAAACGATCGGCACACAGAAGCGACGCTGGATGGACTTGTCCAGTGGTGGTCGAGGCTCACCGAGAGGCGGGTGCGCTGGGTAGGTGGATCGGGTCGAGGCGCAGCAGGGCGACGGCGATGCAGAGGCCGAGCGGGCTAGGGTTTCACGCGGGTGCTGACGGTTGACGAGGTTTAATCTCGTCAATGCCCATTGTTATGGACTTGGGTTTTGGAGAAGATGGGGATGCTGGAGATCGTGGCACGTTAATGCACAAACAAACTGTGGGACACGAGATTTACCCAGATTCGTGCCCCGAGGGAAAACCCTACCCCGCTTGTCTCCGCTTTTGATTACGGGCGGAACCGAAGTTACAGGATGCGCAGATTCGATCCGGGCGTGGAGGCGGTATGAAAAGTATGGATCTCTTCGTCGTTGTCCCTCCTAGCCTTTATATATGAGGAGGCTAGGTACCGATAATGGTAGGTTATAAGTTGTATTCAACTCTAGTCTTGCTTCCAAGGATCCGGCATGCCATGGGCCTTGGCCAATTAAAATCTTCATGGGCCAGCGATGTCTCGCTGTGGGCCTTCCTTGGGATGGACCAGTATGCTGAAGTTATGTACGCCGGGTATAACCATGTCAAGAGTTCTCGAAAGTGTTCAAATAATCGTGGATTCTACCGAGGACTCTTCAATCCTTCGGTGTAACTCGCTCTTCAAGAGAATGTGTAGGGATTGTTGATGCATGTGCCCGACTCACCCGACGGATCGTGGTCGCTAATCGCCTTAGGACAAAACAACACGATCTTCTTTAGGGTGCGTAGTCCTCGATCAACCCGGAACATATGCTGGCGTAATTCGACTCAGGCCGCGGAGGACTTACAGGAGTGGAATTCCAGTGATTTTAAATGATGTACCCATCGCGTCTGTCGGGATTTTTCATCACGCCTGTTGGCATGGATTTATACTAGGCCATCAGATGGTATCTGTAGGTCTTATCTTTGCGTCGCAGACGCAGCATCCGAATGTTTATCACCATGAGGTGTTTCGGTACAAGGAGGACGTTACTCACTTAGCATTAATTGGGGCAGAGTTGCAAAAGTTTTTGCATGTGGATCCGGAAGATCGTAGTCAAGATTTCATAGGGTGCGACAAGCGCCCCTATGGAGTAGCCCCCGAGTGTCCTGCTCGAGTCGAGACTCGAGCGGAGACTTTTAGTGCAAGTATTGCTCAGCTTGTTTAGTCCAGAGGACTCAAAATTTTCGGATGCTGAAATCCTTCTTCCTATGGAGTAGCCCCGAGTCCGTAGTGGAGTTGTGGACTCGACGTAGGACTCAAGTTCTTGTGTGTGAACGGCCATCGCCCAGCTTGGAGTAGCCCATGAAAGTGTCTGGCAGAGTCGAGACTCGGCAGAGACTCGAGTCTTGTATCATGCAACGGTAGTGGGAAAATCACGTATGCATCGCCGACCCGAAGTACATCGGTGCGCGATTAGCGCCTCGATAGGAGTAGCCTGAGTATTTAGTCGAATCATAGATTCGAGTGAGTACTCTTAGCTGTAGCCAAGTTTGCGTTAGTATAGCTTTTGATGACGCTGTCGACGATCAATGACCTCGCTCACGCGCCAGAGATGACTTGACTTGACAAAGTGTGGGTCCCACTTCTGACTTTGAATTGACCGTCACGCTGCGGGCGGGGATGATTACGCTTTCTCGATTTCCGCACGTAGTGGACGCCGTGGGAACGAAGGTTCGCTTTGGTGCCGACACGTACGGCCGGATTCGCCGCTGGCGTTAGGGTCTTCTCGGCGGACGCCAGCGCGCGCCGCCTTTGCTGTTATAATCCGTGGTGAAATCGCGGTATGTCTTTTACCGCAGCAGTTCATCCGTCCATTGCTTCCTTTGCGCCGAAGCGATTCTTGCCGCGCTGAGATTTCCTTTGCATTTCTTTGTCTTCGCTGCTGGTAACGCCACCACCGCCGTAGCGCCATGGGGAAAAAGAAGTCCTCATCTGCAGTTGGGACCAGTGCCGCCGGAGGCAAGAAGGGCGCCGCCGCTGCTCGTGTCACCGATGGTGGCTGGCGGCGATCAGAGATGCGGGAGAGCGATCTTCGCAAGCTGCGCGAGCGGAGCCTAATCCCACAGGACGCGACGGCCGTGAAACTCCCCGGCAATAAGGTAATCCCCCGTCCCCCATCTGGGTACCGAAGTTATGTTCGCCTTTGTTTTATGTGGGTTTTCATCCAGTCCATGACTTCCTTCGTGGACTGCTCTTCTTCTATGGGGTTCAACTCCATCATCTGCCTCCCAACTCCCTTCTCCACATTGCGTGTTTTATCACTCTTTGCGTAGTGTTGGCTTGGCATTGAGTCAGACTTTGGCCTCTTCCTAAGCCGTATTCCGTGAGGAGGCACCCTGTCTTGATGGTGTGTATCCCATTGGGGGTTTCATCTCTCTTAGTCCCGATGTCCAATTCTTTTCCTTCTCCATGTCCGAATCTGTCCAAGATCGGAGGAAATGGTTTTACATCCGTGGACTCGTCGCCCGGGCAAGATTTTTGGTCTCGCCTTTTGACCCTCCCGCTTGATTGTGAAGAAGAGGTCCTGGAAAAATCAGATCTTAGACGGTGAGGTGGCGGAGATAGAGGCCTTGTACCGGGTGGAGGAGCTCCAATTGATTCCCGAGAAGGAGGTGAACGTGTCGACATTATCCGGTGTTTTTGAGCTGCCGGGTGCAGCCGCAGCAAAGTAGGGCGCATCCGATGTTCCTTTACTCTAGGCGCCGTGATCCGACGAGGGTTTCGAGTGAGAAAATCTCCGAGGTGGAACTTGACAGGGCTCTTCGCGTGCTGTTGAAGTTCAAGGCCGACGAGGAAATCCCGGGGAAGTCGTTGACTCGCCTTTTCGCCGACGCTACGTGCTAAAGGTGTAGATTTGCGCATGTAGTGCTTCCTTATGTTTTGTCGCCAGTACTTGTGCCCTTTGTTTGCTAACAAAGTTTCTTCTCATCGTAGAGCTTCAGTGCCGACATGGCGCCACCAGTGCCTGAAAGGTATCCGCCTGCCCCGGATAATGAAGTGGTGGATTCCGTGTCCGAGCTTCCTTCGACGCGATCTCCGGCGGAGGATGCCGACGAATCGAGTGAAGATCATTCGAGTAAGCGATGACGGAGCTCGAGCGAAGTTCGGATGCCTCGATTCCGACCCGTAAATCCTCGGGTCTTGAGCGCCATGATGATGTTCGGGGGTTCGTTTCTCCCATTCCTGCCGCTCCTCGGCGAGCTGTTGTTCCGCACCCGCCAAAGAAAGCGGAAGAAGGAAGAGAAGAAGGAGGAGAAGAGGCCCGAGGGCTTCTCCTATCTTCGACCTCGAGCGCTGGGCTCGTAAGTGTTCTTGTTACCACCGTTGTCCGTTGTTCACTTGTTATTTGTGCTCGTGTTGATTGGCTTCAGATTCAGGCAATCTTCCGACGGCTCGAGTGATGGAGCGCATGAGTTGATGGGGGAGTCGAACATTGGCCGCCCCTCCGCAGCGGTGGCGATTTCGGTGGTGTCGCCGCCTCTTGTGCAAGAGAGGCTGGTGGTTGCGCCAGATGTCGCAGCGGCCTGCGGGTTCGCCTTCGAGCACGAAGTTTGTCTCGCTTCATGTCACGGGGAGCCCCCGAGCGCCTTCGTGCTGATGTTGTGTTTGCTTCAGAGTTTTGGGCATAGCCCAAGTCCCGCTTTCATCTGCTATTGTTTTTTCCTCGCAGCCTTTGTCCAAGAGGCCAAGCGGCTGGTGGAGGAGCGCCGACCGGAGGCTAAACTCGCAGCTTCAAGGTATTCGTATGCCTTGTATTACATTTCTTGCTTATCCCGGTGCTTTGCTTGACACTTGCCTGTTGTAAATGTAGAGGAGCATAATGACTCTTCGTGAGGTTGATGCTCAAGAAGAGCCTTGGCCAATTGAGCAGTATGTCGGTTACCGCCGAGGCGTAAAGAGCGCTTTGAGCTGGAGCCGACGAAAAACAGCGGGTTTAAAGAGCTGCAGGGAAGCCGCAGGTCGTGAAAGGGGGCGCGGAGAAGCTCATGGCTGCTGCCAAGGTACTTTCGGTGAGTGCTAGCTTTTGCACTTGCTCCTTTTTCTTCGGTCTTCTTCTATGTTGCTTTTCTTCATGTTTTTTTTCTGTTTTGTCTTAGATGCCGCAGTATCGAGGTCGCAGTGCTCGAGCACGGAGTGCTCGATGATGCCACCGTGGCGGTCGAAGACCGCTGCAGCATCGCTGCCAACTCCCTTGCCAAGGCGAAGGAGGTCCTGGTTGCTTTACCAGAGTTCTTCCCAAGGCGCAACCCTTGAAGATGGGTGCTCGAAGAGGCTCACCGGTCGCAGCGCATAAGCGCCAGCGTATGGGCATCGGCGCGTCTGTCGGGCTAGCGATGGCCATGGCGGCCGGGCAGAGCTAGACTTGCCCCGCATCACTTCTTGGATGCCGACGGCCGCGGATGGATCAGAGGTAGCTCGCTGCTTACTCCGCCACGCATTTATATGGGCCCAAGCTCATTGACTTGTTGTTCGAGTACGCGGCAAAAGGCGGGGCCAAAGCTAGGCCCGCTCGAGGCGATTTCTGTCCTACGCCTTAGGCATAGGAGATGTAGGGTAGTATGTAGTTTATTTTGCTGTAAATATCTTTTGTAGAACCATTCTTGAGCCACGCAGTGGCCTTATTTAATGAATTCCTCCGAGGTGGGCTTTTATCTTTGGCTGAGCATCGTTGGATGATACCTTGCAGCTCGCTTTTCTTCGGGATCGTGTACGCAGCTTGGAAAGGATTTGTTTGGGCTACACGGTCGCATGGACGCTTGAAGTCCAAGGCGCATCGAGTGCAGCCGAGAGGAATACTTGATGGCGGAGCTGGGTCGGTTGTCCGAGCAACCGCAGTAAGTTGGTCCTTCTTTCAGGTCGTAGCTTAGTTCTTCGGTGAGCCTCGCCGGCCTTACTTTGTTCTCAGGCCGTTGTCGCAAGTGCGAATCTTTGTTCAAGGAAGAAAAGGAGCAAGATGCTGCTCGAAATAATTGCTTGACTCAATAGACATGGAAGCCGGTGGCTTTTTTGGATGGATCGCGATTGCAACATGGTTCGCGACGGTGCAGGATCGCTGCCTTCCGTGTTTCGCGGTGCTCCGCCAGTGCGCGTATATCATCGCCTCGTGTTGCACGCCATGTTTCGTTGATGGCGGCGACGACCCTTGCAGGTCTTCTCGCGAAGTTTCGAGTGCCAAAGAATGTCAAGGAGCTAGTGCGGCAGCAGCTTGTCGCAGGGGTGAAGGCTGCCTTGTCTCTTGTGAGGGTGCATTGCCTCGATGTAGATTTGGCTTGTGGCGATCGGGCCACCTCCTCGCCAGATGGTGGCGAGTGGAATATGTCCAGATACGCTGTAAGGCAAGATGTTTAACAGATTGTAGATTTGTTTGAGCAGCGTGTTTCGTGCTATTCTTCAGAATAGGTAGAACCTGAAAATAAATGATAGATGTAAAATTTGTATATTGCGGCTACGGTATGTGCCCTTTGTTGTAAAGGTTCGCTTATTAGCGAGCACGCAGGCTTTGAGTTAGCACGCGCCCTTTTCGCTTGTTCCGACGTGGTCGCCTACCAGTGTACATGTTTTGTCCTCAATGATGAAATCGTGAGGTGGGGAGCCCGAGCACGCAGCGCTTTTGATTTAGCACGCCTCTTTTCGCTTGTCCGACGTGGTCGCCTACTGTATACACGCTTTGTCCTCACCGATGAAATCGTGGAGGTGGGGGAGCCTGAGTGCGTTAGTAGCATGTAATCAAAGTTGCAGAAATAGTTACTCAAGGTTGGGAGCGAGACACTTAGCTTTATTTGTAGCGTAATGGAGAAGGTACATGGTTCGCTGAGTAGCCTTGGCTGTAAGCCTTATTGAAAGTAAAGGGTACATTGCCCATTGCTATGGGTAGAATCGCCGCAGGTGCGTAGATGTTCCATGGGTTGGAGTATGCGACCTGCACTTCGCGTGCTTGAGGCGATAGGCGCCACCGGGATGACCTCGGTGATGGCGAGGGTCCTTCCCATGGTGACTCGAGTTTGTTCGGTCGCTTGCTTGAGTCGCAAGACGCAGGTCTCTTCAGGCGCAGCCGGGCGGCTGTGATAGTTGCGAAGACTTTGCTGGTACACCGCGGATCTAGCCGCGCTATATCCCGTGCTTCGTCGAGTGTGTCGACGGCATCTTCGAAAAGCGGCCGTGGATTCGCCGCTGTAAGCGACGACTGCGGAGCCCGGTGACGATTTCGCTGGTAGCACCGCCACCTGCGGTACCATGAAGAACGGTGTAACCGGTGGAGCTGTTTATGTAGTTCAGAAGCTCCACAGATGACGGTAGCTCTTTCGCCCTTGCCGCCTTTGTGCTCGAGTGAGCTCGTGACGCTTTCTTGATGCGCCGATTAGGCCGCTGGCCTTTTCCACTTGCCCGCTTGTTTGCGGGTGCGCCACCGAGGCGCACGTGATATTGATCCCGAGGCCTTCGCAGAAGTCCCGGAATTCTTCGAGATGAAGTTTGATCCGTTATCGGTGATGATGCTGCGGTACGTCAATCAGTAGATTATGGATTCAAGAACTTGACGGCGGTTTTGCCCTTCCGGTTGGTGATCGGCATGGCCTCGATCCACTTGGTGAATTTGTCGATCGCGACTAAGAGGAAGACGGTCCTCCTTCGAGGATTTTGGCGTTTGTCGATCATGTCAAGGCCCCATTGAGCTTAAAGGCTGCTATGGGTATGGGTAGAAGTTCGACCTGGAAAGTGGTTTGTCGCCAACCGCTGGCACCTGCATCTTCGGACGATGTCCTTTGCTGCTCATTGCCGCTATTAATAGAATCCTGCCAGAGAGCTTTGGCGACAAGGGAGCGGTCGCTGCATGGTGGCCGCAGATGCCCTCGTGGATATCTTGAGTATGGCCTTGCTGCCGCCGATGGTGACACACCGCTGTAGGACGCCTGTAATGTTGCGCTTTGTACAGCTCGCCGCTGATGATGGTGAAGGCTTTTGACCGACGCAGATATGCGCCGCATCCGCCGGGCTGTCCGGCAATTCTCCGCTTATCGTGTAATCGGAGGTATGGACGGTCCAAGTTTCTTCGACCGCCATGACCGCGCCAGTTGACCATGGCGACTTCGGTATCCAACTTTTCGGTCCTTCCTGTCCTTCGGTAGCGAGCCCCGAGTGTTCTCGCTTCTTCCGTGATCCCTTGGGGAATTTCCGCTGATGGATGGCACGCAGATCTGTTCGAGGAACACACCGGTGGTACTTTTGCACAAGTCGAGCCGATGTTGGCGAGTCTGCCTCCTCGCTGTTTCTTCCAACGCGGCCGTTCGCAGCCGTCAATTCTCCTTCGAAAAGTGCGTATAGTGCGCGACACTATCATGTTTTCGCAGCGCCGTGACTCATTCATCGCCCGGACGACAAGGTTGAGTCATCAGATGACCAGCGCTGGCGCCGCATATTTTTGCCATCCGCATGCCATGGATGAGGGCCTCGATTCGCCTCGTTGTTGAGGCTCAATTTCATCCAAGGACGAATTCATCTTGTCACCTTGGGAGGTTAATATGACTCCTGCCCTGCTCCGGCTTCGCTTGGGAGCCATCAAAATGCATTGTCCAGATCGCGACATGTCCGGGTGTCAGCCGTAGCTCCATCCAAAGGCACCGAAACCGAAGGACTTGAGATTTGATTATGGTCGCTTCGTAGGTGATGTCCAGCAGGTGATAGTTCGATGCCCACAGGGCCACGCGCCCCGTGGCCTCCGGATTGTTCAGATGCTGCTTAGGGTGCTCGCTGACTACCATCACCGATGCTCGGAAGTAGTGGCTCTGGTCGAGCCGCCATGAACACGCCGTAGGCCAGCTTCGTAGTGCGGGTACCGCTGTTTTGTTGGAGTGAGAACTCGCCGAGGTAGTAAATTGGGCGTGTACCTTCATGGGTCTTGCCTTCTTCGGTCGCTGACCACAGGCATTTTACCACCGGTGCGCGGGCACCTATGTATGCCAGCAATGGGCTCGCGCTTTTGGCGTGACTAAACGGGCGAGGTGGAGAGGAGCCGCTGAGGTTTTCAACGCGCTGCTGGCTTCGTGTCCACTCAACTTGTCTGCTTATGGCGCTTGGTAAAATGGTAGGGCCTTCGCCCATGCGGCCGATGAACTCGCTTAGTGCCGCCATCGCCTCGCGAGCTGTCAACGCCTTGAGGTTTTTCGCTTCCATTGTCATGATAGCTTTGATTTTCTTCGGTTTGCTTCATCCTCATTGAGAGATGAAGTATCCGAGCCGACCTGAGGGGACACCAAGGCGATTTTTTCGATTGAGCTGATCCCAGAGCGTATCAAGGTTGTCGAACGCCTCATGGAGATTGTCGATAAGTGTTCTGCCTCCTTGGTTTTGATGACTATGTCGTCCATAGACTTGGATGTTGCACCGATCTGGTCCTTGAGGCAGCGCATGCATCGCCGGTACGCGGCACCCGCGTTTTAGCCCCAAGGGCATTGTGTTGTAGCAAGATAATTCTAACGGTGTGATGAACGCTGCTTTTCTTGATCTTCACCTTGAGTCGAATCTGATTATAGCCTGAGTAGGCGCCGAGGAAGGAGAGTTTCACAACTCGCAATAATCGATGATCCGGTCGATCCGAGAGAGGGAAGTGGTCCTAGGGCAGTGTTTGTTTAGTGACGGAAGTCCACGACGCCCGCAGGATGTCCGTGTCCTTCTTCGGGACCATCATTGTGTTTGCCAGCCACTCGCTTCCTTGATTTCCGGATGAAGTCTGCCGCGAGTAACTGCTGATCTTTGACGATAGCTTCGCTCGTGGGTCTGGCGCCTTCGGATGGACCGCTTGACCGGTTTGGTGTCCGGAAGACATTGAGTGCGTGTTTCGAATTCCTCGAACTCCTGGCATGTCCGCAGGACACCAGTAAGATTTCCTGCTCACGGAGGAATTCGACGAGCGCTTCCTATGCGGTGTTGAGGTCGCTGGCGATTAGCGCGTTTTGGAGGCATCCGCTGGATGGACCTGCACTTTTTGGTGTTGATGGTGGAGTCGAAAGACATATCAAAGCGCTCATGGTGACTGGGGTAGCCCATTGTCCGGCTACTATGGAGCCTTACGAGCTCGCCTTTGCATGCCGAAGATCGAGATTTTGTTGAAATCCTCGCCGCATTGGTCCGATCGGGTGAAACTCCTGGACTGTGATGACGCCTTGGTCCTGTAGCATTTTGAGTAGTAGGTATGCATAGTGTGGGACGGCCAGGAACCTTGCGAATGCTACGGCCCCGTGATGGCGGTATTGCGACGGCCCACCACTTCAATTCTAGGCGCCCGTCGAAAGTTGTCCGGTGTCCCAAGATGACGCCGAGTCCTATTTTGCCTGTGGGGAAGATGCCCTTCCTCGACAATGCCGTGGAACGTGTCCGATTGTTCCAGTGTTGTACAGGGATCCGATAGCTGCTAGAGTGCTTGCGAATATTAGGTTGATGTCACGCCGCTGGCCCATGAAGACGTGACTCATCTCAAGCTCTCCGATCTGGCGCCTTCAAAGACCAGGCAAGATGACCTGGGCGAGGATCTGAATAGGGTGATCCACGCGAGTGAATGTGATGCAGGACTGACCGCTAAGGTACTCTGTGGATGGCGGTGGAGTTGTCACGGCCATATTGATTTGGCGGGTGATCTTCTTTTGTACCCTGTTGGTTGGGCGCCCTTTCGTATCATATTGAGTGCTCCTTTTGGTGGGGGGTATGCGACTGCCGTTGTTTTGCGCTTGCGCGGCTGGTTGATGTGGGCTCGAGAAGGCGTGGAGGAGCTGTGCTATTTCGGGCGCAAGTGCTCGAACGCAGGAATTGGAGCTTGTTGCCTCATCTGCACTATGCTGGGCTGAGTTTCGGAACTCGCGCAGTCCTTGAGCATGTGTCTAGCTTTCTTTGCCGCCTTGTTTGTCGATGTAGAAGTGGATGGGCATGGACCCGGAAGTTTGTCGTAATGCTGAAGGTCCGTTGTCGCGGGTCGCGCGTTGGGCAAGGTTATCGTCCGCTGTCGCGAAGTTTCCGCGCGATATCCTCCGCCGCTGCGGTCGTTGTCGTTACGGCGGTCGGCGAGCTGGCCGCGCATACTATGTCGGGTCCGTCATGTCCTCGTGATACGCCGCTGGGTCTCCTCTTGCTGCGGCGTCGCCTTCGGGTCAGAAGTCGCCTTCTTTTCATCTCGATAGCGCCGCTGGATGCAATTCGCCATCACGCCTAACCGTTAGAGATTTCCATGAGCTGGTCGAGTGTCTTGGGCTTTACGCTGCTCCAAGTTTCTCCTTGAAGTTCTGGGCTGACGCCGCTCAAGGCGCTGGCGGCCCGCTTCGAGATGTGCGCGGAGTTCTTGGTCGGACCAGCGAGTATGTACGAGCGAATAGATTCACCAGTTATCTGATTGCAGGCTCGCTTCTCTTCGATTGAGGCGGGACTTTTGCTGGTTCCTTTGAAATTTTTTATGAAGCTATAAGAGAGCTCCTCCCAGCCGGATGGATCTCATGATAGCCGCCGAGCTGCACTGCGCGTCACCGCAGTACCAAGGCATTGCATGGCGGCTTTTTTGCTGCCTCCGTGAAGTTTAACGGATGATAGATGGTCACCGATCCAGACTTTGGATCTTGCGTTGCTGAACTTCGGAGTATCCGGCGAAGCTTGAAGTTGCGGCATCTTTTGTTCGCCGGACGGGTCTCGGCATCGAGCCCCGCAGAAGTTCTCCTTCGCCTTCATCCATCTCAGATTCGATGAGCATGCACGCTTGGCACGTGCTTTGTCGATTTTGGCGCTGTGTAAGCTTGTCCCCGGGCGTCAGTAGTCGCGGCTTATGGCGGTGCGAGCCTTCTTTCTTCGAGGAAGATCGTGTTCTTCTTCATCTTCGATGAGGGAGTGGGGCCCGGCCGCGCGGCCGGAAGCTTTCTTCTTCGCCCGTGAGCGCCTTCGCGGAGCGCAGTCCGATTAGTCCTAGTCCGGTGAGTGCGACTCACGCATGGCCCCTTTTCGTCCCTCCGGAGGTGGGTGAGCCGCAAGATAGGCGGCTGCCATGATCGCGCTTGTGGCATCTTCGGGTGATGTTGCTGCCCATATCCATGAACGATGTGAGGGTTCGGTCACGCCACGCCGCTTCCTTCGGTCCATGTTTTCACCCGAGAGTGATGCTTGTTTCCTGATTTCGCCAGTGCTGGAGCCGGTCCCATATGGAGAGCTTAGTCGCCGCACTAGACCAGACTCGTGAGGCTGCTTTCTGCGCTTATCGAGCTGCTTTGCATCTTGACTTGCTTCTTGTGCCCTCGATGAGGAGGTAGTGGTATGCCATCGCAGGTCACGGGGAGTCCAGAGGTAGGACTATTACCGTGGACGGCGCTGGCGTGCTTCGCCCATCCTTCTTGCTGTTGATGAGGTGGCCTCGCTTTTCCCCTGCTGCTTTGGCCTCGCGGTTGGGGTTAGCGGTGGGTTAGGCGTGGTTCGCCGGTTTGGATTATTGCGGTGCATAGATAGCGCCGTAGATTGGTTATTGCTGCAGCTTTCGGATTCGAATCGTAGGTCCTTCATCCGAAGGTGATCGCATGTATCGGAGTTGCACCGCCGCCGAAAAACTCATCTGTTGATGGTGACGTGCGTAGCACGGGGTGTGGAGCCCACGAAGCGGGCCTGATTGACGGTACGGGCACCCGCTCAGGGAGGCGGAGGGTACCAGCTTGTCCCACCTGGAAGCAGAAGCTCCCGAACAGAATTTCGAGTCCGTCGCCTACGGGCTCGAAATCCTTCATGGTGGCCGACGAGCGGGCGGTGAAGTCGAAGTGCCAAAGAGGAGGTGATTCTCGCCGCTGAGGAGTTGTAGATCGATCGGTCGGAACCGTCACGACGCAGGTTTAATCCGCTACATGCCCCAGCCCCCACGGATGCACCAATCGATTTAGGTTTAATCTCGCTAATGCCCATTGTTATGGACTTGGGTTTTGAGAAGATGGGGATGCTGGAGATCGTGAACGGTTAATAAACAAGCAAACTGGGACACGAGATTTACCTGTGTTCAGCCCTGAGGGAAAACCTACCCCGCTTGTTCCGCTTTTGATTATCGGAACCGAAGTTACACGATGCGCAGATTCGATCCGGGCGGAGGCGCAGGAAAAGTATGGATCTCTCCCGCCATGGCCCTCCCAGCCTTTATATATGAGGAGGCTAGGTCTCGTGTACCGATACGAGTAGGTTACAAGTTGTATTCGAACTCTAGTCTTGCTTCAAGGATCCGGCGCCATGGGCCTCGGCCACCAAAATCTTCATGGGCCAACAGAGTCCGCTGTGGGCCTTCCTTGGGCTGACCAGGTATGTTGAAGTTATGCACCGCGGGCATAACCATGTCAATCTGTGTGTAGTATAGCCTCCTCCTCCTCGACGTCGTGTTCCGCTGTCAGAGAGGACTTCTCGGTCATCGGGGCCTCCCTCCACGACGTGCTCACAGCCGAACGACGAGGAGCAGAGGGTAGACGGTGGTCATAGAGGGAGGGTGGCGCCGGTGGGAGGAAGAAGAGGGATGCAGTGGCGAGGTTCTAGTGATCCTGGGGCAGAGGAGAGCCGTGGGGATGGTGGTAGGTAGTAGAGAGGGGAGATGCTGGGAGCAGGTAGGGGTTGGGGTGGCCTTGCGCCACCTTTCTCCTCCTCTTCTCTCACGTGTCTTGGCCAAGGCAGGGCAGGGGTGGCTTCAGTGTGGGGTCAGGGTGAGGCCGAGAGGTGGTGCTCAGGCTGGGGTCCCTAAGCAGAGAGAGAGAGCTAGAGAGAGAGAGGGTGGCTCCTGGATAGCTAGGGTCAGAGTAGAGGAGGGTATGGCCTGGGTTAGGGCTTAGCTAGGATTGGGTCTAGGTGGGCTGTCAAGGGGTAGGTTGGTCAGGTCACAGGGTGGCTCTGGCTAGAGAGAGGAGAGATGAGGTGGGTACTTAGGGTTTGGTTTAGATTAGGTATAGATTAGGGTTTAGGAGAGGGGTATGGTGATGAAGGGCAGATGATATGAGTGGCACCTAGATAGAGGTTAAGAGAGAAGGTGGTGGTTTAGGTTTTAGAAGATAGCATACCCAAACTAGACTGCAAAAACATGTGGATAGATGTAGGGTTTGGGTTTAGCTTAGATAGAGATAAGGAGAGAGGTTTAGAGAGAGAGGAGAGATTAGATGGAGGGCACCTTCGACAAGATCAAGCATGCTCAGGACAAGCACTAACAAGATCACATGTGAAAAGAGGGGATGTAGTTAGGGTTTAAGCAAGATCAAAATAGATCAAGCCAAAAGGAAGGATAGAGATAGAGAGAGAGAGGAAGATGATCCACCCAAGATTCAAATAAAACCAAATACTAGAAAGGTGGCACTTGTATGGCCCATGTAAAATATTTATTGCCATGTTGGATTCTTGTGAAAACAATATTATTAGACATGGCATTGTTCATTTGCATTTCCAAAGGTAAATTAAGCCAAGCAAAAGAAATGAAAGGATGCCCCATGTGGAGTAGTTGGAGATGACCATGTTTGAAATAGAAATGGACTTGCTAGTGTGTATGCGCCACTAGATGCTCAATAGTCCTAAGAATATCCCAACATGGCATAATCCATAATAATCCATGTGGAAGTTAGAAAAGGGTTCCACTCACAAGGCATGCAAAGGTGATATGTGGCTCTCATATATCAATGATGTGAAACATGATGCTAAGATGAGAGCATGTGGAGAAAGAATTGATCCATCCCAACCCACATAAGCTAGAGGTAAAACCAATAAGTGCCAAGCTCATATTTAGTTGGATGCCAGGAATTATAAGGTTGTGAAAGAAAGGTAGGAGTTGAATAAAAGATATGCCCCCAACTCAACTTGGGCATTTAAACAATATATCAACAACCAAATACAATATCAAGAGGCAAATAGCAATTAATAATGCATATGAGAGAAGATCCAAAACAACAAGGGTTTTATATGATGCTCAAATGCAGGTGGCATTGCGATGACATGAGCATGATATAATGATGATGCAACAATTATATGTTTGAAGTTAAAGCCATTATATTACTAGTAATTCAAGTAGCATTACAATTGTTGGACAATTGATGCTACAACTCTCCTCTGATTAAAACAAGAATCTCAGCCTCAGATTCCTAGGAAAAGAAAACAACACAAGGAGAGAGAGATGGGTGTTCGAACGAAGGTGACCTCACGTCACAAGTTGATGAACAAATTGAATGGTGCAACCACCACACCTTGCAAAACTTGCTAGACTTGTCATGCGTAGTCTCATGCTTTTGCTTGAGAAACAACGGGTTAGAAGAGTTTGAAGGGTTATCGTGAGACAAGAAATAGATAGGATGGACATAGTCTGCCGGCTTTCTCAAGAAGCAAGATAAAAGAAGAACCACTTGTGAAAGAAGGACAAGATGATGTATCATGGATAAAGAAAGACACAAATAAGAAGATTAAAAGTTTTCAATCGATAACTAGAGAGGATGAATCTTTGTCTCATTTCTGGAAGAAAAGAGCTAGATTGAGAGGTTTTGGAACTCATGTATGACAATAAAGCATCAAGATCCTCTCTCAGATTTGAGAAATGAAGCACGGAAACAATATTGTCTCAAAACAATAGAGTCCCTTGATATCAACATGGTGAAAGATTTAGTTAGACATCGTCATGGATTAGATTCTTCTATGCGCAAGAAGAACTAAAGGATCACGCAGCTTGAGGTGCGGCGTGATATAACTTGCGTAGAGATGTATGTGAAGCTAGATCATGGTGGAATCCCGAGAGCTAATGTAATATGGAGGATCTGGAGTTATTGTAGATATAATTTATTGCTTCCTTAGCCTTGAGGCTAACGCAATAGATTTGCGCTGATGGCCTCAACCAAAATTGGCTTTTACCACGTAAAAAGAATTGATGAAACAAAGAGAGAGATAGTTTTCATCTTGTTTGGGAAATGTCAAGCACCGGGTAGAAAAAGACGAGGATAGAAAAGAGCTATGCTTTGTTTCCACCAGATACAATTGAAGCATTTTTCTCCGGTAGAAAGGAGGTGAGATCACCAACAAGAGATTATTGATTACTTTCTTCGAGAGAGCACCTCCAGTAAAATACACTTGGACGGAAGTAAAAGTATCGAGGGATAAAGCGCTACTTCTAACTTCCGTGGAATGAGTGAAATCACATTAATTGACCAATGTCTAATGTACAAGAGCGAATGATAAGAGTAGTGGTATGGTAGCTACTCCACTCCCGCACTCAAAGCATTACTCCGCACATTACGAATAAGAAACCATGCAACCCAACTACCGAAACAGCATCAAGGTATTATAAGAAGAGCTCATGCGGAACTCATAGAAAACAAGGATAGATGCAAAATAATTCAATCGGATCCAAGATAGATAAAGATGATGAGGTTGTCGCTGTGCCTGGAAGTACCAAGCCACTGGAAAGATATGAAGGAAGATTACGGAGACAACCGCCAAAGATTCAATACCACATGCAAAAGATAGCACCAACTTGAACGGAAGGAATAGAAGATCCTGGGAAGTTCTTCATGGCCTCCGTGGATTGGAGCATAGACGATAGAGCTTAGAGGGTTTCCAAGAGATTACTTAACGAGATAGAGGTGAAAGAACTCCATGTTCTTCTTGAGTCGATTGAGAGAGATTTAAAGGGCAGTTTTGAGGAAAAACTTTATGTAATCCAATGATTTACGATAACTCGCCAACAAGGAAAAAACTCCGGGCTGATCGATCAGATGGAAGATGGAATTAACAATGGACTTGGTTGATTCCAGAATTGAAGCCAATGTATTTAGCGTATGACGTGGGTCAGATAGGTGACTTCAAGAAGCCAAAATTTCTCATCGCTTTTGAGACTCTGGTAATGTGCAAAGGTTCTCAAGCCCTCAAGTCGAGGGAAAGCAGACTACGATGATCTCCCATGTCCTTCCATTGATATCGACATAGGCAAGCATATTATCAACATATACCACCATGGGATTTACCGGTGATATTCTCAGTAATATCAAGTTCAAAAGGCGATACACGAACAAATGCCTCGAACACTTCCCGAGCTCAACGCCTTAGAAAAATCATATTAAGAGCATCGGGTTCGTGTTGAAGAAGATGTACCGAAGAATAGATTATCTGGCCTTCGAAGAAAAAGAGATGTCACCCGGTTCACATTGTCGATTGTCACCGGCCAGCATAAAGATAAAGAGATCTTTGATATAAAGAAAGATGATGTATCATACCTTAAAGGTAGCTACCAAGAGACCTAAAAATGCAATTCCCTATTCTAAAGAGAATTTTGCAGTATATGGAGTTGAAAAAGATGTGTCCGTAGTAGATGGACAGATGATAGACCGCCAGAAAAGCCTTGAGAAACTCCCATGATTGCACAAAGATGCTAGGAATATGCATAGATATGATCATGGTGTACTAAAAACACAGGAGATAACCTTTATCCTCCAGTATGGAGACGTAAGTTGATAGCATTTCTTTTTCCATATCCAACTCTGACACTTTCACCATGAGTGGAATATAGCTATGTTTATGCCGAGAACCAAATTACAATCATCAGCGATCGGATCGAAGCGACACATGTTGCGTGTAATTAGCCCAAGAGAAAAAGGAGATAAAAAGAAAACCTGTGATTAAGCTACCGTGACAAAAGAAATGAGTTAGCATGGGACATGCTGATAAAGGAGATAGATAATGTTTCCACACACGACTGGAAAGTGGAGTGTGGAAACACAGATGTATTTAAAGAAAATTTTTCCGTATTTTTCGGCATTAAAATACCAATAGATGCTAAAACACTTATCAGGTGTAGATGATTAGCAACAGGATGTTACACGTAATGTGGAGTTATTAGGAAGGAAGAACACCCTTAAGAAGATGGCACCTGTTAACAAGGAGTCGATAGATCAGCGCCGGTTTTCAAAAGCCCTCACAAGATGGAATGTACCAACAGCTTGATAAACCAAAGGCAGATTGAGATAACAAATTGATGCAACAGTATGTACAAGGAATTGCTAATACACACACACACTTTCTATGGTACTACGGAAACCTAGAAACACGTGAATCCTAGTTTGAATTTTAAGCAGAGAAGTTGAAAACGTTACACTTCCTTACCGTAAAAAGGGTGGTGGTGGTGTGGTTAAAGTGCGAAGCAGTCCTACTCGCTTGCTGTTTTTCCCTAGTATACATAACTACCAAAATATTTGCTAGATGCACAACCACCTATTTGGCTGAGACCGGCAAGGATGGGATGGCTCGATACCAATTGTAATCTACCTCGGTAAGAATTACGCTTCCTAGTTACTAGCCCGATGTAGAGCAGAAATGGTTGAAATAGTAGCCAGGTACAGGGGCCCAAAATGCCCCTCACGCTGTAGACCTTTCCCTTCTACCGTCCTGCAACCATTTCCAAACATCAGACAAGAACAAAGCACTGCATCGGGCAAAGCGAAGGATCAACTACATACACAAATGAGTATGTATGCAAAGCCACCATACAATAGTACATCAGAGCCATTCCATCTAAAAAAAGAAAGGAAATATAGCAACGCCATACGGGCAAGATCCAAATATCCTAGGATAGATATAATAGCTTAGGATATCTCTCATACATCAAACATCGTGAGTATCAAGTTTTAAGCAGAAGACAAAACTGGCGTACCTGCGATAAGAAGCCAAATCTGCATAAGATGCCCCATAAGTAAGCACATCCCCGCCCACGTATCTCAATGATCCCTCGCTCTCGGAATCTCTACACCGAATGATCAAGTGCCCACATCAGTCTGCCTCTTCCACCCAGTATCCACCATGAGAGTGTACTGCTCATCGAATCCACACTTATCGTGGTGAGACCCTTAGGGTACTCAGCAGTCTTTATGCCGCAAAGGGGACACAACCTGGGTGACGAATTGCAGCAAAGATAAACCCTAACAATTCTATAGATACCGCCAACCATCCGCCAACCAGAGATGTACCTGATGTCCGTGAATTAATAACAACAAGAGCAATGCTTATAACGTAATATCCACGTATCCATCCTCCTCCTCGCCACCACCCAGGAAGCTTTACCAACCCCCATCCGCTGGCAGTTTTATTATCCATTCCAGGAGTATTGCACTATTTACTAGTCGTGCACTAGTCTAGTCAAATTAAAAGCGACTTAGTTATTCGCTTCATGATCGAGAAACTATGCTCCAAGTCGCCCATAAATCATGACACCATTGTAAGTTTCACCAAGTAGGTGCACAAATAGCAACACACACTGAGCATGCTCCTGAAAACCAAATCAAAACCCAACGAAAGCCACTTAATAAAGTTTATCACAGATTCAGAATATTTCGTGGGGCCACCCTATCGAGCTACTCAAGAACGGTTAGCCGACCGTAGATTTTATTCAAGGTTTAAGGCCAATGGCTAGAACGATCAACCCTAAATGACCTAATCTGTCGACCGCCAAAAACACCCGCCCTAACAAGGGCAAAGACTTACCAATTTAAATAAAGCAAGAAAGCATGGCATAAGTACACAGATAGTAAATAAAACCAAACTAGCTCAGGCCCCAAGAAATAAGAATGAATCAAGCTCGCTCGTGGGGTTCATGTTCTCCTGATGACATACATAAAATAATATTCAAAGGAATGAATCATACTCGGGGTCCTAATGGGACAATAAGTGAGCCTGAAAACCAACAGCTTAATATGGCTCACCGATGCTAATTTCATTAGTTATCCCATTACTACTCAGGTTAAGTTGTTTAGGTACCTCATTATCCATCATACACTCACATACCCCACATGTTGTTCCCCACGACTCATATGGCTCAAACAACTCCTGTAGTAATGCCTGCGGGATGAGGATCAAGTCATGGGGTTTAAAAGTAAAGGCTATGTAATACTTAGATTCAATTTACCAATCACACTAATGATGCAAGAATATAGAGGCAATAGGTACTATATGTATGCAAGCATGTGGTAGTGCTTGCCCGGGCAGCTCGCTTGAAGCGAGAGAAGGATCTGGTAGTGCTCCGGTTCTCTTGATATATCCCCGCCAAATATTGCCTATTCAAGAAGAACCAAACAAACAAGGGCCAACATAAATAAAGTGCACAAGCATATGAATAAATGCATAAGCAAACAATCATGCCATGATGAATGATGCACAATTTGCATGGCAATAAAGTAGCATGGCATGGGTGAGGTGGAATACAAGAATAAATCATTTTATTGAGTTTTGGTCACATTTTATCCTCATATTAGTTGCTGTATACAATTATATTTATATGATGCATGCTGCAAAACAGAACATGGAATGCAAAACAGAAAGGTCTGAGCTAATCATTTTAGACATATCATTTATTAAATTTGGAGTTATAAAACAAAAGTTATTAATTAATTAAGAAAAGGGCATTTTATTGTAATTTAATCAACTTGAATTTTAAAGTGTTCAAAATATATTTTGATGGCATATTGAATTCCTCACATTTTTCTGATTTGAAAACATATATTATTTGTATTGTATTTAATTTGAATTTGAATTAATTTGAAAAAATTTGAAATAAATACTTTTCTCCACACATAAGTGGGGATTTTCGCCACCGCAAGGAGTTGGCAAAAATTCGACTAGGTGGTTTGATCATGCTGGTGACCGCTAGAAAAACTTTGGGGTTGGCAGGCAGTGCTTTTCGCACACTAGTGAGCGAGGGATCAACCCGACAGGGCGGGCGACGATCATGGGGTTAAGCTGAATCTGGGTTGGGCTGGCAGTGAGGGGGGGTCACAGAAGGCTGGGCTGCTGCATGACGGCCTCGATGCTCACACATTCAGGGCACCGGAGGGCGACACTGCGGCGACCCGCATCTACGGACGAGGCGTGACTACATGTCTAGGGTTTAGTGGAGCCTCACCGAGGTTGCATGGGTGGCAGGGTTCTGCAGGAGAGCTGGCAGTCGATCGGAGGATGCAGTTCAAGCTAGGGTTCCTCGCCTGCTGGTGGTTCTCTGGTGCTCCTCTTCAGCTCGACAGGTCGGCGCACCTGCTCAGGGCCTTCTTGGCTTACCCAGATCAGCCCCGCGCATGGGGCTGATGAGCCGAGAGGGTGGAGGCACGGTGGGAGGCCAAGGGGGGGGCAGGGTGGAGGAAGGGAGGAGGGAGAGGCGTGCACCGGGGTGGATCGGGGATGTAGGGCAGGCAGGGGGGCAGGGGATGGCAGAGGGAGAGAGGGATGGTGCGTGGGGAGTGGAGAAAGGTGGTACACCTTTTTTTTCCTCCTCCTCTCACGGTTGCTCAGATTTGGTGGCAAAGGTGGGCAGGGGAACGGCGCTGTGTGGGGAAGGCAGCGCTAGGTGGATGGCGGAGATGGTAAGAGAGAGAGGGCAGGGTGAGCGAGAGGGAGGGAGGTGGCTGGAGGTAGTGGGTTAGTCACGTGGGTCCGCAGGTAGGGAGACAGGAGATGAAGAGGAGAGGCTGGGTAGGCAGGGGTAGGATTAGGTAGAGAGCTAGGGGAGATGGTAGGTTATAGAGAGTGAAAGAGAGAGTAGAGGGGTTTAGGGTTTAGGTTTAGGGATGCTAGGTGAGGATGCATTCAGTGGATCAAGGGGTGGGAGAAAAGAGGCTGTAGGGTGAAGAGTAGACAGATATAGATGGTAGAGATGATCCACCAAATAAAATAAATGACAAGCAAAAGATGGTATTGTGATGGCCCATGCATAATATTAAATACCATGCTTATTTTGTGAAAACAGATTATTTACATGGCATTATTATTATTATGCATTCCAAAAATTGGAGTAAGGCCAAGCAAAAGAATTAGAAAGGAATTCCCCATGGAGAGAGATGGAGATGACTAGGTTTGAAATGGGACTTGCTAGTGTATGTATGCCACTAGATTTCCTCAAAAATACCCCAACATGATGGGATAACCCAAACAACCATATGGAAGCTAGAAAAGGTTCCACTCACAAGGCATGCAAGGTGGCCATGTGGCTCTCATATATCAATAATGTGAAAACAACATGATGCCAAGATGATGAGCATGTGGAATAGAATTGGATCCATCCCAACCCACATGAGCTAGAGGTAAAACCCAATAAATGCAAGCTTCATATTTAGTTGGATGGTGGAATTATAAGGTGGTGAAAAGAAAGGTAGGAGTTAATAAAAGATATGCCCCAACTCAACTTGGGCATTAAACAATATATCAAGAACCAAATACAATATCAAGAGGCAAATACAATTAATAATGCATATGAGAGGAGAACCAAATCAAAAAGGGTTTTATATGATGCTCAAATGCAAGGTGGCATGATGACATGAGCATGATATAATGATGATGCAACAATTATATATTTAAGTAGCCATTATATATATAGACGTAGCATTGCAATTGTAGGACATGTAGCATGATCCACTAATCATTGCATGTGTGTTATTTTCACATACCACATATGGATCCACCAAAGTGTCATTGCATGAGTGTTCTTTTACTAACAACCAGAGCCATTTCATGTGTGTTCTTTTCACATACCACATATGGATCCACCAGTGTCATTGAAATGTGTGTTCTCTTGAGACCACACATGGATCCACCCAGTTGTCATTGCATGTGTGTTCTTTTACTAACAACAACAACCCGGAGTCATTGCATGTGTTCTTTTCACATACCACATATGGATCAACCCATGTCATTGCATGTGTGTTGTTTTCACAATCCACCTATGGATCCACCAGTGTCATTGCATGTGTGTTCTTTTACTAACAACAACCAAAGTCATTGCATGTGTATTTCACATACCACATATGGATCCACTAGTGTCATTGCATGAGTGTTCTTTTACTAACAACAACCGGAGTCATCAGACGGTGTTCTTTTCACATACCACATATGGATCCACCGTCATTGCATGTGTGTTATTTTCAGAATCCACCTTAGATCCACTAGTGTCATTACATGTGTGCTCTTTTACTAACAACAACGTAGTCATTGCATGTGTGTTCTTTCAAAGACCACACATGGATCCACCAAAGTCATTGCATGTGTGTTCTTTCTACTAACAACAACCGTGAGTCATTGAAATGTGTGTTCTTCTTGGAGACCACACATGGATCCTTTTTGACCAAAGAAGTCATCAAGACGTGTGTTCTTTTTTACTAACAACAACCGAGTCATTGCATGTGTGTTATTTTCCCATACCACATATGGATCCACCAGTGTCATTGCATGAGTGTTCTTTTACTAACAACAACTTGAGTCATTGCATGTGTGTTCTTTTCACATACCACATATGGATCAACCAAAGGTGTCATGGCATGTGTGTTCTTTTCACAATCCACCTATGGATCCACCAGTGTCATCAGATGTGTGCTCTTTTACTAACAACAACCAGAGTCATGGCATGTGTGTTCTCTGAGACCACTCATGGATCCACCAGTGTCATTACATGTGTGTTCTTTTACTAACAACAACTAGAGTCATTGAAATATGTGTTCTTTTCACATACCACATATGGATCCACTAGTGTCATTGCATGTGTGTTCTTTCAAAAATCCACCTATGGATCCACCAAAGGTCATTGCATGTGTGCTCTTTTACTAACAACAACCAGAAATATTGCGTGTGTGTTCTTCTTGAGAGAGACCACATGGACCTGTAATGTCATTGCATGTGTGTTATTTTTACAAACAACCAGTCATTGAAATGTGTGTTCTTTTCTAATACCACATATGGATCCACCAGTGTCATTGCATGTATGTTCTTTTCACAATCCACCGCTGTCATTGCATGTGTGCTCTTTTACTAACAACAACCGTAGTCATTGCATGTGTGTTATTTAAGGACCACTCATGGATCCACCAAAGGTCATTGCATGTGAGTTCCTTTTACAAACAAAAACTAGAGTCATTGCATGTGTGTTCTTTTCACATACCACATATGGATCCACCAGTGTCATTGCAATTGTGTTCTTTTTACTAACAACAACTATAGTCATTTCATGTGTGTTCTTTTCACATACCAAATATGGATACACCAGTGTCATTGAATGTGTGTTCTTTCAGAGACCACATGGATCCACCATGTCATTGCATGTGTGTTCTTTTTACTAACAACAACTGGAGTCATTGTGTGTTCTTTTCACATACCACATATGGATCAACCCGTGCCATTGCATGTATTTTTTTCATATACCATATATGGATCCACCAGTGTCATTGCATGTGTGTTCTTTTACTAACAACAACGAGTCATTGCATGTGTGTTATTTTCACATACCACATATGGTGCGGATCCAACTATAGTGTCATTGCATGAGTGTTCTTTTACTAACAACAACTGAGTCATTGCATGTGTGTTCTTTTCACATACCACATATGGATCCTCCGTGTCATTATGTGTGTGTTCTTTCGTAATCCACCTTGATCCACCAGTCATTACATGTGTGCTCTTTTTAC
Source organism: Avena insularis (assembly GCA_023614405.1). NCBI lineage: Eukaryota > Viridiplantae > Streptophyta > Magnoliopsida > Poales > Poaceae > Avena > Avena insularis. The sequence continues at coordinate 28,487 of JAJUPC010000735.1, read as the reverse complement.
TAACAACAACTAGAGGCATTGCATGTGTGTTCTCTTCAAAGACCACACATGGATCCACCAGTGTCATTGCATGTGTGTTCTTTCTACTAACAACAACCAGAGTCATTGAAATGTATGTTCTCTTCAGAGACCACACATGGATCCACCAATGTCATTGCATGTGTGTTCTTTTTACTAACAACAACCAGAGTCATTGCATGTGTGTTATTTTCACATACCACATATGGATCCACCAAGTTATTGCATGAGTGTTCTTTTACTAACAACAACTTGAGTCATTTCATGTTTTCTTTTCACATGCCACATATGAATCCACCAGTGTCATTGAAATGTGTGTTCTCTTCAGAGACCACACATGGATCCACCAGTGTCATTGCATGTGTGTTCTTTTAACTAACAACAACTGGAGTCATTGCATGTGTGTTGTTTTCACATACCACATATGGATCAACCAGTGTCATTGCATGTGTGTTCTTTTCACAATCCACCTATGGATCCACCAGTGTCATTGCATGTGTGCTCTTTTTACTAACAACAACCAGAGTCATGGCATGTGTGTTCTCTTCAGAGACCACTCATGGATCCACCAGTGTCATTGCATGTGTGTTCTTTTTACTAACAACAACTAGAGTCATTGAAATGTGTGTTCTTTTCACATACCACATATGGATCCACTAGTGTCATTGCATGTGTGTTCTTTTCAAAATCCACCTATGGATCCACCAGTGTCATTGCATGTGTGCTCTTTTTACTAACAACAACTAGAGTCATTGCATGTGTAGCCTCTTCAGAGACCACACATGGATCCACTAGTGTCATTGCATGTGTGTTCTTTTACAAACAACCAGAGTCATTGAAATGTGTGTTCTTTTCTAATACCACATATGGATCCAAGTGTCATTGCATGTGTTCTTTCACAATCCACCAAAGTGTCATTGCATGTGTGCTCTTTTACTAACAACAACCAGAGTCATTGCATGTGTTCTATTTTATGACCACTTATGGATCCACCAGTGTCATTGCATGTGTTTTCTTTTTACTAACAACAAATAGAGTCATTGCATGTGTGTTATTTTCACATACCACATATGGATCCATCAGTGTCATTGCATGAGTGTTCTTTTCACTAACAACAACTAGAGTCATTTCATGTGTTCTTTTCACATACCACATATGGATCCACCAAAGGTCATTGAAATGTGTGTTCTCTTCAGAGACCACACATGGATCCACCAGTTGTCATTGCATGTGTGTTCTTTTACTAACAACAACCTGGAGTCATTGCATGTGTGTTCTTTTTCACATACCACATATGGATCAACCAAAGGTCATTGCATGTGTGTTGTTTCACAATCCACCTATCGATCCACCAGTGTCATTGCATGAGTGTTCTTTTTACTAACAACAACTGGAGTCATTGCATGTGTGTTCTTTCCACATACCACATATGGATCCACCTGTGTCATTGCATGTGTGTTCTTTTCACAATCCACCTTTGGATCCACCAGTGTCATTACATGTGTGTTCTATTTAAGGACCACTCATGGATCCACCAGTGTCATTGCATGTGTGTTCTTTTTACTAACAACAAACAGAGTCATTGCATGTGTGTTATTTTCACATACCACATATGGATCCACCAGTGTCATTGCATGAGTGTTCTTTTTACTAACAACAACTGGAGTCATTGCATGTGTGTTCTTTCCACATACCACATATGGATCCACCGTGGTTATCAGCATGTGTGTTCTTTTCACAATCCACCTTTGGATCCACCAGTGTCATTACATGTGTGCTCTTTTTACTAACAACAACCAGAGTCATTGCATGTGTGTTCTCTTCAAAGACCACACATGGATCCACCAGTGTTATTGCATGTGTGTTCTTTCTACTAACAACAACCAGAGTCATTGAAATGTGTGTTCTCTTCAGAGACCACACATGGATCCACCAGTGTCATTGCTTGTGTGTTCTTTTTACTAACAACAACCAGAGTCATTGCATGTGTTATTTTCACATAACACATATGGATCCACCAGTGTCATTGCATGAGTGTTCTTTTTACTAACAACAACTTGAGTCATTTCATGTGTTTTATTTTCACATGCCACATATGGATCCACCAGTTTCATTGAAATGTGTGTTCTCTTCATAGACCACACATGGATCCACCAGTGTCATTGCATGTGTGTTCTTTTAACTAACAACAATTGGAGTCATTGCATGTGTGTTCTTTTCACATACCACATATGGATCAACCAGTGTCATTGCATGTGTGTTCTTTTCACAATCCACCTATGGATCCACTAGTGTCATTGCATGTGTGCTCTTTTTACTAGTAACAACCAGAGTCATGGCATGTGTGTTTTCTTCAGAGACCACTCATGGATCCACCAGTGTCATTGCATGTGTGTTCTTTTTACGAACAACAACTAGAGTCATTGAAATGTGTGTTCTTTTCACATACCACATATGGCTCCACTAGTGTCATTGCATGTGTGTTCTTTTCAAAATCCACCTATGGATCCACCAGTGTCATTGCATGTGTGCTCTTTTTACTAACAACAACTAGAGTCATTGCATGTGTGTTCTCTTCAGAGACCACACATGGATCCACTAGTGTCATTGCATGTGTGTTATTTTTACAAACAACAACCAGAGTCATTGAAATGTGTGTTCTTTTCTAATACCACATATGGATCCACCAGTGTCATTGCATGTGTGTTCTTTTCACAATCCACCAGTGTCATTCATGTGTGCTCTTTTTACTAACAACAACCAGAGTCATTGCATGTGTGTTCTATTTAAGGACCACTCATGGACCCACCAGTGTCATTGCATGTGTGTTCTTTTTACTAACAACAAACAGAGTCATTGCATGTGTGTTATTTTCACATACCACATATGGATCCACCAGTGTCATTGCATGAGTGTTCTTTTTACTAACAACAACTAGAGTCATTTCATGTGTGTTCTTTTCACATACCACATATGGATCCACCAGTGTCATTGAAATGTGTGTTCTCTTCAAAGACCAGACATGGATCCACAAGTGTCATTGCATGTGTGTTCTTTTTACTAACAACAACTGGAGTCATTGCATGTGTGTTCTTTTCACATACCACATATGGATCAACCAGTGTCATTGCATGTGTGTTGTTTTCACAATCCACCTATGGATCCACCAGTGTCATTGCATGTGTGTTCTTTTTACTAACAACAACCAAAGTCATTGCATGTGTGTTATTTTCACATACCACATATGGATCCACCAGTGTCATTGCATGAGTGTTCTTTTTACTAACAATAACTGGAGTCATTGCATGTGTGTTCTTTTCACATACCACATATGGATCCACCATTGTCATTGCATGTGTGTTCTTTTCAGAATCCACCTTTGGATCCACTACTGTCATTACATGTGTGCTCTTTTTACTAACAACAACAAGAGTCATTGCAAGTGTGTTCTCTTCAAAGACCACACATGGATCCACCAGTGTTATTGCATGTGTGTTCTTTCTACTAACAACAACCAGAGTCATTGAAATGTATGTTCTCTTGAAGACCACACATGGATCCACCAGTGTCATTGCATGTGTGTTCTTTTGACTAACAACAACCAGAGTCATTGCATGTGTGTTATTTTCACATACCACATATGGATCCACCAGTGTCATTGCATGAGTGTTCTTTTTACTAACAACAACTTGAGTCATTTCATGTGTTTTCTTTTCACATGCCACATATGGATCCACCAGTGTCATTGAAATGTGTGTTCTCTTCAAAGACCACACATGGATCCACCAGTGTCATTGCATGTGTGTTCTTTTAACTAACAACAATTGGAGTCATTGCATGTGTGTTCTTTTCACATACCACATATGGATCAACCAGTGTCATTGCATGTGTGTTCTTTTCACAATCCACCTATGGATCCACTAGTGTCATTGCATGTGTGTCTTTTACTAACAACAACTGAGTCACGGCATGTGTGTTCTCTCTGAGACCACTCATGGATCCACCAAAGGTCATTGCATGTGTGTTCTTTACTAACAACAACTAGAGTCATTTAAAAGTGTGTTCTTTCACATACCACATATGGATCCACTAGTGTCATTGTGTGTTCTTTTCAAAATCCACCTATGGATCCACCAGTGTCATTGCATGTGTGCTCTTTTACTAACAACAACTGTAGTCATTGCATGTGTGTTCTCTTCTAGAGAACACACATGGATCCACTATGTCATTGCATGTGTTCTTTTACAAACAACAACCAGAGTCATTGAAATGTGTGTTCTTTTCTAATACCACATATGGATCCACCAGTGTCATTGCATGTGTGTTCTTTTCATAATCACCAAAGTGTCATTGCATGTGAGCTCTTTTTACTAACAACAACCAGAGTCATTGCATGTGTGTTCTATTTAAGGACCACTCATGGATCCACCAGTGTCATTGCATGTGTGTTCTTTTACTAACAACAAACAGAGTCATTGCATGTGTGTTATTTTCACATACCACATATGGATCCACCAGTGTCATTGCATGAGTGTTCTTTTTACTAACAACAACGAGAGTCATTTCATGTGTGTTCTTTTCACATAACACATATGGATCCACCAATGTCATTGAAATGTGTGTTCTCTTCAGAGACCACACATGGATCCACCAGTGTCATTGCATGTGTGTTCTTTTTACTAACAACAACTAGAGTCATTGCATGTGTGTTCTTTTCACATACCACATATGGATCAACCAGTGTCATTGCATGTGTGTTGTTTTCAAAATCCACCTATGGATCCACCAGTGTCATTGCATGTATGTTCTTTTTACTAACAACAACCAGAGTCATTGCATGTGTGTTATTTTCACATACCACATATGGATCCACCAGTGTCATTGCATGAGTGTTCTTTTTACTAACAACAACCGAGTCATTGCATGTGTGATCTTTTCACATACCACATATGGATCCACCAGTGTCATTGCATGTGTGTTCTTTTCACAATCCACCTATGGATCCACAAATGTCATTGCATGTGTGCTCTTTTTACTAACAACAACCAGAGTCATTGCATGTGTGTTCTGTTTAGAGACCACACATGGATCCACCAGTGTCATTGCATGTGTGTTCTTTTTACTAACAACAACCAGTGTCATTGCGTGTGTGTTCTTTTCACATACCACATATGGATCCACCAGTGTCATTGAATGTTTGTTCTTTTCACAATCCACCTATGGATCCACCAGTGTCATTGCATGTGTGCTCTTTTTACTAACATCAACCAGAGTCATTGCATGTGTGTTCTCTTTAGAGACCACACATGGATCCAAATGTGTCATTGCATGTGTGTTCTTTTTACTAACAACAACTATTGTCATTGCATGTGTGTTCTGTTCACATACCACATATGGATCCACCAGTGTCATTGAAATGTGTGTTCTCTTTAGAGACCACACATGGATCCACCAGGGTCATTGCATGTGTGTTCTTTTGACTAACAACAACTGGAGTCATTGCATTTGTTTTCTTTTCACATACAACATATGGATCCACCAGTGTCATCCCATGTGCGTTCTTTTCACATACCACATATGGATCCACTAGTGTCATTGCATGTGTGTTCTTTTCAAAATCCACCTATGGATCCACCAGTGTCATTGCATGTGTGCTCTTTTTACTAACAACAACCAGAGTCATTGCATGGTAGGATTTTCTTTCAGAGAACACACATGGATCCCCTAGTGTCATTGCATGTGTGTTCTTTTTACAAACAACAACCAGAGTCATTGAAATGTGTGTTCTTTTCTAATACCACATATGGATCCACCAGTGTCATTGCATGTGTGTTCTTTTCACAATCCACCAGTGTCATTGCATGTGTGCTCTTTTTACTAACAACAACCAGAGTCATTGCATGTGTGTTCTATTTAAGGACCACTCAGGGATCCACCAGTGTCATTGCATGTGTGTTCTTTTACTAACAACAAACAGAGTCATTGCATGTGTGTTATTTTAACATACCACATATGGATCCACCAGTGTCATTGCATGAGTGTTCTTTTTACTAACAACAACGAGAGTCATTTCATGTGTGTTCTTTTCACATACCACATATGGATCCACCAATGTCATTGAAATGTGTGTTCTCTTCAGAGACCACACATGGATCCACCAGTGTCATGCATGTGTTGTTTTTACTAACAACAACTAGAGTCATTGCATGTGTGTTCTTTCACATACCACATATGGATCAACCAGTGTCATTGCATGTGTGTTGTTTCAAAATCCACCTATGGATCCACCTGTCATTGCATGTATGTTCTTTTTACAACAACCAGAGTCATTGGATGTGTGTTATTTTCACTTACAACATTTGGATCCACCCGTGTCTTTGCATGAGTGTTCTTTTTCCTAACACCACGCGAGTCATTTCATGTGTGATCTTTTCACATACCACATATGGATCCACCAGTGTCATCATGTGTGTTCTTTCACAATCCACCTATGGATCCACAAATGTCATTGCATGTGTGCTCTTTTACTAACAACAACCAGAGTCATTGCATGTGTGTTCTGCTTAGAGACCACACATGGATCCACCAAAGGTCATTGCATGTGTCTTCTTTTTACTAACAACAACCAGTGTCATTGCGTGTGTGTTCTTTTCACATACCACATATGGATCCACCAGTGTCATTGAATGTTTGTTCTTTTCACAATCCACCTATGGATCCACCAGTGTCATTGCATGTGTGCTCTTTTTACTAACATCAACCAGAGTCATTGCATGTGTGTTCTCTTTAGAGACCACACATGGATCCAAAAGTGTCATTGCAGGTGTGTTCTTTGCTAACAACAACTATTGTCATTGCATGTGTGTTCTTTCACATACCACATATGGATCCACCAAGTGTCATTGAAATGTGTGTTCTCTTTAGAGACCACACATGGATCCACCAGGGTCATTGCATGTGTGTTCTTTTGACTAACAACAACTGGAGTCATTGCATTTGTTTTCTTTTCACATACCACATATGGAACCACCAGTGTCATCCCATGTGCGTTCTTTTCACAATCCACCTATGGATCCACCAGTGTCATTACATGTGTGCTCTTTTTACTAACAACAACTAGAGTCTTTGCATGTGTGTTCTCTTCAGAGACCACACATGGATCCACCAGTGTCATTGCATGTGTGTTCTTTTTAATAACAACAACCAGAGTCATTGCACGTGTGTTATTTTCACATACCACATATGGATCCACCAGTGTCATTGCATGTGTGTTCCTTTTACTAACAACAACTGGAGTCATTTCATGTGTGTTATTTTCACATACCACATATGGATCCACCAGTGTCATTGAAATGTGTGTTCTCTTCAGAGACCACACATGGATCCACCAGTGTCATTGCATGTCTGTTCTTTTTACTAACAACAACTGGATTCATTGCATGTGTGTTCTTTTCACATACCACATATGGATCAACCAGTGTCATTGCATGTGTGTTGTTTTCACAATCCACCTATGGATCCACCAGTTTCATTGCATGTGTGCTCTTTTTGCTAACAACAACCAGAGTCATTGCGTGTGTGTTCTCTTCAGAGACCACACATGGATCCACCAGTGTCATTGCATGTTTGTTCTTTTTACTAACAACAACTAGAGTCATTGAAATGTGTGTTCTTTTCACATACCACATATGGATCCACCAGTGTCATTGCAAGTGTGTTCTTTTCACAATCTACCTTTGGATCCACCAGTGTTATTGCATGTGTGCTCTTTTTACTAATAACAACCAGAGTCATTGCATGTGTGTTCTATTCAAAGACCACTCATGGATCCACTAGTGTCATTGCATGTGTGTTATTTTACTAACAACCACTGAGTCATTGAAATGTGTGTTCTTTAGAGACCACACATGGATCCAAAGATGTCATTGCATGTGTGTTCTTTTTACTAACAACAACTGGAGTCATTGCATGTGTGTTCTTTTCACATACCACATATGTATCCACCAGTGTCATTGCATGTGTGTTATTTTCACAATCCACCTATGGATCCACCAGTGTCATTGCATTTGTGCTCTTTTTACTAAAAACAACCAGAGTCATTGCATGTGTGTTCTCTTCAGAGACCACACATGGATCCACCAGTGTCATTGCATGTGTGTTCTTTTTCCTAACAACAACCAGAGTCATTGCATGTGTGTTATTTTCACATACCACATATGGATCCACTAGTGTCATTGCATGAGTGTTCTTTTTACTAACAACAACTGGAGTCATTTCATGTGTGTTCTTTTCACATACCACATATGGATCCACCAGTGTCATTGAAATGTGTGTTCTCTTCATAGACCACACATGGATCCACCAGTGTCATTGCATGTGTGTTCTTTTTACTAACAACAACTGGAGTCATTGCATGTGTTTTCTTTTCACATACCACATATGGATCGACCAGTGTCATTGCATGTGTGTTCTTTTCACAATCCACCTATGGATCCACCAGTGTCATTGCGTGTGTGTTCTTTTTACTAATAATAACCAGAGTCATTGAAATGTGTGTTCTTTTCACATACCACATATGGATCCACTAGTGTCATTGCATGTCTGTTCTTTTCACAATCCACCTTTGGATCCACAAGTGTCATTGCATGTGTGCTCTTTTTACTAACAACAACCAGATTCATTGCATGTGTGTTCTATTCAAATACCACTCATGGATCCACCAATGTCACTGCATGTGTGTTCTTTTTACTAACAACAACCAGGGTCATTAAAATGTGTGTTCTCTTGAGAGACCACACATGGATCCACCAGTGTCATTGCATGTGTATTCTTTTCACTAACAACAACCAAAGTCATTTCATGTGTGTTCTTTTCACATAACACATATGGATCCACCAGTGTCATTGCATGTGTGTTCTTTTTACTAACAACAACTGGAGTCATTTCATGTGTGTTGTTTTCGCATACCACATATGGATCCACCAGTGTCATTAAAATGTGTGTTCTCTTCAGAGACCACACATGGATCCACCAGTGTCATTGCATGTGTGTTCTTTTTACTAACAATAACTGGAGTCATTGCATGTGTGTTCTTTTCACATACCACATATGGATCCACCAGTGTCATTGCATGTGTGTTCTTTTCACAATCCACCTATGGATCCACCAGTGTCATTGCATGTGTGTTCTTGTTACTAACAACTAGAGTCATTGCATGTCTGTTCTTTTCACATACCACATATGGATCCACTAGTGTCATTGAAATGTGTGTTGTCTTCAGAGACCACACATGGATCCACCATTGTCATTGCATGTGTGTTCTTTTTACTAACAACAACTGGAGTCATTGCATGTGTGTTCTTTTCACATACCACATATGTATCCACCAGTGTCATTGCATGTGTGTTCTTTTCACAATCCACCTATGGATCCACCAGTGTCATTGCATTTGTGCTCTTTTTACTAAAAACAACCAGTCATTGCATGTGTTCTCTTCAGACCACACATGGATCCACCTGTCATTGCATGTGTGTTCTTTTACCTACAACAACCAGCGTCATTTTAATGTGTGTTCTTTTCACATACCACATATGGATCCACTAGTGTCATTGCATGTGTGTTCTTTTCACAATCCACCTTTGGATCCACCAGTGTCATTGCATGTGTGCTCTTTTACTAACAACAACTGAGTCATTGCATGTGTGTTCTATTCAAAGACCACTCATGGATCCACAGTGTCATTGCATGTGTGTTCTTTTTACTAACAATAACCAGAGTCATTGCATGTGTGTTATTTTCACATACAACATATGGATCCACGAGTGTCATTGCATGTGTGTTCTTTTTACTAACAACAACCAGAGTCATTGAAATGTGTGGTCTTTTCACATACGACATATGGATCCACCGGTCATTGCATGTGTGTTCTTTTCACAATCCACCTTTGATTCCACAGTGTCATTGAATGTGTGCTCTTTTACTAACAACCAGGGTTATTGAAATGTGTGTTCTCTTGAGAGACCACACATGGATCCACCAGTGTCATTGCATGTGTGTTCTTTTCACTAACAACAACCAAAGTCATTTCATGTGTGTTCTTTTCACATACCACATATGGATCCACTAGTGTCATTGCATGTGTGTTCTTTTTACTAACAACAACTGGAGTCATTTCATGTGTGTTCTTTTCACATACCACATATGGATCCACCAGTGTCATTGACATGTGTGTTCTCTTCAGAGACCACACATGGATCCACCAGTGTCATTGCATGTGTGTTCTTCTCACATACCACATATGGATCCACCAGTGTCATTGCATGTGTGTTCTTTTCACAATCCACCTATGGATCCACCAGTGTCATTGCATGTGTGTTCTTTTTACTAACAACAACCAGAGTCATTGCATGTGTGTTCTTTTCACATACCACATATGGATCCACCAGTGTCATTGAAATGTGTTTTCTCTTTAGAGACCACTGATGGATCCCCCAGTGTCATTGCATGTGTGTTCTTGTTACTAACAACAACCAGGGTCATTGCATGTGTGATCTTTTCACATACCACATATGGATCCACCAGTGTCATTGAAATGTGTGTTGTCTTCAGAGACCACACATGGATCCACCAGTGTCATTGCATGTGTGTTCTTTTTACTAACAACAACTGGAGTCATTGCATGTGTGTTCTTTTCACATACCACATATGTATCCACCCGTGTCATTGCATGTGTGTTCTTTTCACAATCCACCTATGGATCCACCAGTGTCATTGCATTTGTGCTCTTTTTACTAAAAACAACCAGAGTCATTGCATGTGTGTTCTCTTCAGAGACCACACATGGATCCACCAGTGTCATTGCATGTGTGTTCTTTTTACTAACAACAACCAGAGTCATTGAAATGTGTGTTCTTTTCACATACCACATATGGATCCACTAGTGTCATTGCATGTGTGTTCTTTTCACAATCCACCTTTGGATCCACCAGTGTCATTGCATGTGTGCTCTTTTACTAACAACAACAGAGTCATTGCATGTGTGTTCTTTCAAAGACCACATGGATCCACCAGTGTCATTGCATGTGTGTTCTTTTTACTAACAATAACCAGAGTCATTGCATGTGTGTTATTTTCACATACAACATATGGATCCACGAGTGTCATTGCATGTGTGTTCTTTTTACTAACAACAACCAGAGTCATTGAAATGTGTGGTCTTTTCACATACGACATATGGATCCACCAGTGTCATTGCATGTGTGTTCTTTTCACAATCCACCTTTGATTCCACCAGTGTCATTGAATGTGTGCTCTTTTTACTAATAACAACCAGGGTTATTGAAATGTGTGTTCTCTTGAGAGACCACACATGGATCCACCAGTGTCATTGCATGTGTGTTCTTTTCACTAACAACAACCAAAGTCATTTCATGTGTGTTCTTTTCACATACCACATATGGATCCACTAGTGTCATTGCATGTGTGTTCTTTTTACTAACAACACCGTGAGTCATTTCATGTGTTCTTTTCACATACCACATATGGATCCACAGTGTCATTGACATGTGTGTTCTTCTTGAGACCACACATGGATCCACCAGTGTCATTGCATGTGTGTTCTTCTCACATACCACATATGGATCCACCAGTGTCATTGCATGTGTGTTCTTTTCACAATCCACCTATGGATCCACCAGTGTCATTGCATGTGTGTTCTTTTTACTAACAACAACCAGAGTCATTGCATGTGTGTTCTTTTCACATACCACATATGGATCCACCAGTGTCATTGAAGTGTGTTTCTCTCTTAGAGACCAATATGGATCCCCAGTGTCATTGCATGTGTGTTCTTTTACTAACAACAACTGGAGTTAATGCAAGTGAGAACTTTTCACATACCACATATGGATCCACCAGTGTCATTGCATGTGTGTTCTTTTCACAATCCACCTATGGATCCACCAGTGTCATTTCATTTGTGCTCTTTTTACTAACAACAACCAAAGTCATTGCATGTGTGTTCTTTTCAGAGACCACACATGGATCCACCAGTGTCATTGCATGTGTGTTCTTTTTACTAACAATTACTGGAGTCATTGCATGTGTGTTCTTTTCACATACCACATATGGATCCACCAGTGTCATTGCATGTGTGTTATTTTCACAATCCACCTATGGATCCAACGGTGTCATTGCATGTGTGTTCTTTTTACTAACAACAACCAGAGTCATTGCATGTGTGTTCTTTTCACATACCACATATGGATCCACCAGTGTCATTGAAATGTGTGTTCTCTTTGGAGACCACAGATGGATCCACTAGTGTCATTGCATGTGTGTTCTTTTTACTAACAACAACTGGAGTCATTGCATGTGTGTTCTTTTCACATACCACATATGTATCCACCAGTGTCATTGCATGTGTGTTCTTTTCACAATCCACCTATGGATCCACCAGTGTCATTGCATTTGTGCTCTTTTTACTAAAAACAACCAGAGTCATTGCATGTGTGTTCTTGGAGACCACATGGATCCACCAGTGTCATTGCATGTGTGTTCTTTTTACTAACAACAACCAGAGTCATTGAAATGTGTGTTCTTTTCACATACCACATATGGATCCACTAGTGTCATTGCATGTGTGTTCTTTTCACAATCCACCTTTGGATCCACCAGTGTCATTGCATGTGTGCTCTTTTTACTAACAACAACCAGAGTCATTGCATGTGTGTTCTATTCAAAGACCACTCATGGATCCACCAGTGTCATTGCATGTGTGTTCTTTTTACTAACAATAACCAGAGTCATTGCATGTGTGTTATTTTCACATACAACATATGGATCCACGAGTGTCATTGCATGTGTGTTCTTTTTACTAACAACAACCAGAGTCATTGAAATGTGTGGTCTTTTCACATACGACATATGGATCCACCAGTGTCATTGCATGTGTGTTCTTTTCACAATCCACCTTTGATTCCACCAGTGTCATTGAATGTGTGCTCTTTTTACTAATAACAACCAGGGTTATTGAAATGTGTGTTCTCTTGAGAGACCACACATGGATCCACCAGTGTCATTGCATGTGTGTTCTTTTCACTAACAACAACCAAAGTCATTTCATGTGTGTTCTTTTCACATACCACATATGGATCCACTAGTGTCATTGCATGTGTGTTCTTTTTACTAACAACAACTGGAGTCATTTCATGTGTGTTCTTTTCACATACCACATATGGATCCACCAGTGTCATTGACATGTGTGTTCTCTTCAGAGACCACACATGGATCCACCAGTGTCATTGCATGTGTGTTCTTCTCACATACCACATATGGATCCACCAGTGTCATTGCATGTGTGTTCTTTTCACAATCCACCTATGGATCCACCAGTGTCATTGCATGTGTGTTCTTTTTACTAACAACAACCAGAGTCATTGCATGTGTGTTCTTTTCACATACCACATATGGATCCACCAGTGTCATTGAAATGTGTTTTCTCTTTAGAGACCACTGATGGATCCCCCAGTGTCATTGCATGTGTGTTCTTTTTACTAACAACAACTGGAGTTATTGCATGTGTGTTCTTTTCACATACCACATATGGATCCACCAGTGTCATTGCATGTGTGTTCTTTTCACAATCCACCTATGGATCCACCAGTGTCATTTCATTTGTGCTCTTTTTACTAACAACAACCAAAGTCATTGCATGTGTGTTCTTTTCAGAGACCACACATGGATCCACCAGTGTCATTGCATGTGTGTTCTTTTTACTAACAATTACTGGAGTCATTGCATGTGTGTTCTTTTCACATACCACATATGGATCCACCAGTGTCATTGCATGTGTGTTATTTTCACAATCCACCTATGGATCCAACGGTGTCATTGCATGTGTGTTCTTTTTACTAACAACAACCAGAGTCATTGCATGTGTGTTCTTTTCACATACCACATATGGATCCACCAGTGTCATTGAAATGTGTGTTCTCTTTGGAGACCACAGATGGATCCACTAGTGTCATTGCATGTGTGTTCTTTTTACTAACAACAACTGGAGTCATTGCATGTGTGTTCTTTTCACATACCACATATGGATCCACCAGTGTCATTGCATGTGTGTTCTTTTCACAATCCACCTATGGATCCACCGGTGTCATTTCATTTGTGCTCTTTTTACTAAGAACAACCAGAGTCATTGCATGTGTGTTCTCTTCAGAGACCACACATGGATCCACCAGTGTCATTGCATGTGTGTTCTTTTTACTAACAACAACCAGAGTCATTGCATGTGTGTTATTTTCACATACCACATATGGATCCACTAGTGTCGTTGCATGAGTGTTCTTTTTACTAACAACAATAGAGGCATTTCATGTGTGTTCTTTTCACATACCACATATGGATCCACCAGTGTCATTGAAATGTGTGTTCTCTTCAGAGACCACACATGGATCCACCAGTGTCATTGCATGTGTGTTCTTTTTACTAACAACAACTAGAGTCATTGCATGTGGGTTCTTTTCACAATCCACCTATGGATCCACCAGTGTCATTGCATGTGTGCTCTTTTTACTAACAATAACCAGAGTCATTGCATGTGTGTTCTCTTCAAAGACCACACATGGATCCACCAGTGTCATTGCATGTGTGTTCTTTTTACTACAACCAGAGTGATTGAAATGTGTGTTCTCTTCAGAGACCACACATGGATCCACCAGTGTCATTGCATGTGTGTTCTTTTGACTAACAACAACCAGAGTTATTGCATTTGTGTTATTTCCACATACCACATATGGATCCATTAGTGTCATTGCATGTGTGTTCTTTTCACAATCCACCTATGGATCCACCACTGTCATTGCATGTGTGCTCTTTTTACTAACAACAACCAGAGTCATTGCATGTGTGTAACTACCTCGGTGAATTACGCTCCTAGTTACAAGCCTGGATGAGCGGAAATGGTTAAAATAGTACGGTGGGGCCCAAATGCCACTCACAGGTAGACCTTTCGGCCGTCCTAACCATTTCCGAACATCGGGACAAGAACGGGCGGCGTATTCAGCAGGCGAAGGGATCAACTACATACACAAATGAGTATGTATGCAAGCCACCATACAATGGTTCTCAGAGTCATTCCATCTAAAAGAAATAGAAATATTGCAACGCCATACGGCAAGATCCAAATATCCTAGATAGATATAATAGTTTAGGATATCTCCTCATACATCAAACATCAGAGTATCAAGCGGAAGCGGAAAACAAGATCCGAGTACGGATAAGAAGCAAATCGGCATAAGATGCCCCATAAATAAACACATCCCGCCTACGATCTCACGTATCCCCTGCTCCCGGAATCTCTACACCGAATGATCGTTGCCCACATCGTCCGTCTCCTCCACCCAAAGATCCATCTTGCGAAGTTTACTGTTCATCGAATCAAACAATTTATCGTGAGACCCTAGGGTACTCAAGAAGTCTTTATGCCTCTAAAGGGACACAACCTGGGTGACGCAATTGCAGCAAAAGATAAACCCTAACAATTCTATAGATACTGCTAACCATCCGCCTAACCAAAGATAGATTGATGTCCGTGAATTAATAACAACTTATAATAATATTATCATCCATCCTCCTCCTCGCTTACCGACGAGGAAGCGGACGAACAACCCCCATCTGTTGGCAGTTTTATTATCCATTCCATGAGTGTTGCACTAGTTACTTTACTGGTCAGATACTTAGTCAAATTAAAAGCGGTACTTTAGTTATTCTTGTCTATGATCGAGAAACTGTGCTCCAAGTCGTCCATAACCGCGGACACGGCTTTCAGAAAGTTTTACCGCAGGGTGCACAAATAGCAACACACACTCGATCAACCTCGAAAAACCAAATCAAAACCAACGAGGCGATCACGACAAAGCGATCACAGATTCGAGAATATTGGGGCCACCCCATTAAGCTACCATAGCGAATTTGGCCGGCTACGAGACGGACTCAAGGTTTGTGGTCGGTCAGAACGACCGGGAACCCGAAGTGTGACTGGGCTTGTCGATATAGCTAAAACGGTCACGCCCTAAACATGATCTGGTCGAGACTCGACAATTTAAAATAAAGCAGTAAAGCATGGCATAAGTACAGGATAGTAAATAAAACCTCAAACTAGTTATGGCCCCAAGAAATAAGAATGAATCAAGCTCTAGCTCAGGGGGGTCCATAGGCCTCCCGGATGTGGATAGCGCGAATATTCAAGGAACAGGCATCAAGTACTGTGGTCCTACGGACACAAGTGAGCATGAAAACCAAATAGCAGATATTGCTCACCGATGCCACTTTCATTAGTTATCCCATTACTACTGTGTTAAGTTGTAGGTACCTCGTTATCCTTCGACACTCACATACCCTACACATGTCGTTCTACGACTCGCATGGCTCAAACAACTCCTGTAGTAATGGCTCATGGGATGGAGGAACAAGCTTGGGGTTTAAAAGTAAAGGCTATGCAATACTTGGGATTCAGTTTAATGCAATCGCGACTCAATGATGCAAGAATAAGATAGGGCAATAGGTACTATGTATGCAAGCATGTGGTAGTGCTTGCCTCAGCTCGATTGAAGCGAGAGAAGGATCTGGTAGTGCTCACAGGTCTCTGGATATATCCCCGCCTTTCAGCCTATTCAAGAAGAACCAAACAAACAAGGGCCAACATAAATAAAGTGCACAAGCATATGAATAAAATGCGACAAGCAAACAATCATGCCATGATGAATGATGCACAAATTGCATGGCAATAAAGTAGCATGGCATGGGTGAGGTGGAATACAAGAAATAAGCATTTTATTGGGTTTTAGTCACATTTAACCTCATATAAGTTGCTGTATACTTTATATTTATATGATGCATGCTGCAAAACAGATAATGGAATGCATAAACAGAAAGGTCTCCCGAGCTAATCATTTTAGACATATCATTTGTCAAATTTGGAGTTATAAATCAAAAGTTATTAATTAATTAAGGAAAAGGGTATTTTATTGTAATTTTGATCAACTTGAAAATTAAAGTGTCCAAAATATATTTTTAAGGCCATATTTGAATTCCTCACATTTTTCTGATTTGAAAACATATATTATTTGTATTATTTGGATTTGTGTTTTAAAAGTTATTTGAAAACAGAATTAAAATTTGAATTGAATTAATTTGAAAAAGGTTTAATTAAAAGCATAACATGTAGAAAGACTTCTCTCACTTGCGCAGATCTAGCCACCGTCACTGACAAGTGGGCCACACGACTGGTCACACACAGCGCACAGAAATTCTTTCACACCATGAGCCCGCCAGCCCACAAGATGTAAAGGTGGAGTCCGGTTGACCCACACGCCAGAGGGGGGCTCTTTTGCAAGATCGTCAGGGTGGCTGTGGTGGGCTCACGAGAATCGGTACGCGCAGAGCGAAAAGCAAAGAGGGGTTTTCAGAAACGACACTCGCGACCGTGCTTCTTCTCTGAATTCTCGACGATGATCGATCGAACGCGTGAGCACGGCGCTGGGTACTCGAACCTGCGGACGCGGGCGCTCGCTTGAGGTGTGGAGCGGCGGTATGGGTAGGGAGGGTGATGAGGCGGATGGCGGTTGTTGCCGTCTGAGCGCAATGCCGCGAGCGACGATAAGCGCCGGCCAAGACGCAGCATGTTCGGCTAAACGCGAGCACAAAGATGCGCGGAGAGGAGAGGATGTCTGGGGGGTCCAAGGGCTCACCGTGGGGCGGTCGGCGTAGGTGGTTCGGGCTGGGGAGCAGCCGATCGGTGAGGACGCAGGCGATCTGGAGCTAGGGTTTCTTGTCGGCCACGGTGTCTTGGCAGGTCCGAGGCTTCTCCTCCGCCGGGCGTGGATGGGGCGATGGCAGGGTCGCTGGTCTTCTCGATCACCTCCACGACGGCACGCCGTCGAAAGAGAGCAGGCAGGAGGCGGCCGGTGGTCGGGGTATGCGGTGGTGGAGAGAGGAGAGGAGAGGCAGGCTCTAGGGCGATCTGGGATGGCGAGGGTGGTGGGGGAGGAGGTAAAGCAGAGAGGAGAGGGAGGTGCCGTAGGAGTGGACGTGGAAAAGGTGGCTTTGCCACCTTTTCACCTCCTCCTTCACGATGCTCGTGGGGCCTGGCCAGGCAGGTGGGGGAGGCTTGTGGGGCAAGGTGAGGCCGGGGGAGGCGGGGAGGCCTGGGCTGGTGGGGCATGCAAGGTGGAGAGAGCTAGAGAGAGGGGTAGGCTCGGGTTAGAGCTAGGTTTGACTAGGGGGAGGCTCGGGTTAGGGTTTGGTCTTAGTTTAGAGAGGGTAGGTGAGATGGTAGGGTTGGGGTTTGATCCTGGTGGTGGTGGCTCGGGTTAGGTTAGATGGGGGTGTGTGGTTAGAGAGGATGGTAAAGAGAGAGGAGAGAGGAGTGTATGGTTTAGGTTTAGAGAGAGAGATAGATGGAGAGGTTCTCTTTTGACAAGATCAAGCATGATCATGACAAGCTCAAGCAAGATATAGCCAAAAGAGAGAAAGAAGAACAAGGTGGTGATGGCATGGATGGAGATGGTGATGGGGTTTTAGATGCCTTTGCATGCATCAAGCAAGATCAAGCACAAGGGGTAGAGAGAGGTATGGGGAAGATCCACTCAAAGACTCAAATAAAAACCAAAAGGCTAGAATGTGGTGGTTCTTGCATGGCCCATGCAAAACAATTAATGCCATGCTTATTCTTGTGAAAACAAAATAAATAGCCATGGCATTTATACATATGCATTCCAAAATATGGAATAAGCCAAGCTAAAAGAATTGAAAGGATGCCCCATGTGGAGTAGATGGAGATGACCATATTTGAATAAAAATGGGACATGCTAGTGTGTATGTGCCACTAGGTATTTAGTAAGCCCAAAAATATCCAAACATGAAAATATCCCCAAAACAACACATATGGAAGCTAGAAAAAGGGTTCCACTCACAAGGCATGCAAAGGTGGCCATGTGGCTCTCATAAACCAATTTGTGGAAACAATATGATGCATATATGAGAGCATGTGGAGAAAGAAATGGATCCATCCCAACCCACATGAGCTAGAGGTAAAACCCAAAAGAAAAACAATTGCAAGCTCATGGATAATGGAATGGTGGAAAGATGGGGTGATGACAAGAAAGGTGGTGGAGTTAAATAAAAGATATGCCCCCAACTCAACTTGGGCATTTAAACAATATATCAACAACCAAATACAATATCAAGAGGCAAATACAATTAATAATGCATATGAGATAAGAACCAAATGGAAAAGGGTTTTATATGATGCTCAAATGCAAGGTGGCATGATGACATGAGCATGATATAATTATGATGCAACAATTATATATATGAAGTAGCACATATACAGACTAGGCTAGTAGCATTGCAATTGTTAGACAATTGGGATGCTACAACTCTCCCCCACTAAACAAGAATCTCGCCCCGAGATTCCTAGGAAAAAGAAAACAACACAAGGAGAGGCAGGTGTTCGGAACGAAGGTGATCCTATGCTCCCAAGATGATGAAGAACGGAATGGTGCGACCACTACACCTTGCAAAACTTGCTAGACTTGTTGCGAGTCTTGCGTTTTGCTTGAGGCACAAAGGTTTAGAAGAATTGAAGGATTGTCGTGAGACAAGAAGGATAGGATGGACATAACTCCGGTTTTCTCAAGAAACATGATAAAAGAATAGAACCACTTGTGAAAGAAAAAGACAAGATGATGTATCATGAATAAAGAAAGACACACCGTTAAGATTAAAGATTTACCGATACTAGAGAGGATGGAAACTTTGTCTCGCCGGAAGGAAAAGAGCTAGATTGGAGAGGTTTTGAACTACTATGACAATAGCATCGTATCTTCTCTCGGATTTGAGAAATGAAGTTCGGAAACAATATTGCCTTCAAACAATAGAGTCCCTTGATATCATCATAAAGATTTAGTTAGACATCGTCGTATTAGATTCTTGTTGCGCCGATAAGAACCAAAGGATCACGCAATTGAGGTGCGCGGATATAACTTCTAGAGATGGATGTGAAGCCAGATCATGGTGGAATCCCGAGAAGCAAAGAATATGGAAGATCTGGAGTTTATTGTAGAGATACTTATTGCTTTCTTTAGCCTTGAGGCTAACGCAATGGATTTGCGGCTGATGGCATCAACCATAATTGGCTTTACCACAGAAAAAGAATTGATGAAACAAAGAGAGAGATAGTTTCCTTTCATCTTGTTTGGGGATATCGAGCATCGGTAGAAAGACGAGGACAGAAAAGAGTTTGCGTTTGTTTCCACCAGATAATTGAAGATTTGCTCCCTCTAGAATAGACAAACCATCAACAAGAGATTATTGATTACTTCCTTTGAGAGAGCACTCCGGAAAAACAAGGACGGAAGTAAAAGTATCAAGGGATAAAGGCCACTTCTAACTTCCGTAGAATGAGTGAAATCACATTAATTCACCAATTCAATGTACAAGAGCGAATGATAAGAGTAGTGGTATGGTAGCTACTCCATCCCGCACTCAAAGCATTACTCCGCACATGAATAAGAAAACCATGCAACCCAACTACCGAAACAGACTGAAGGTATTGACAATAACTCATGGAACTTCGTTAGAAAACAAGGATAGATGCAAACGATTAGCCGGATTCACAGATAGATAAAGATGATGATGATGATGTCGTCATGTCTGAAGTACCAAGCCACCAGAAAGATATGAAGGAAGCTTACGGAGAAGAACTGCAAGATTCAACAGCTACAGAAAAGATAGCACCAACTTGAACAGAAGGAATACAAGATCTGAAAGGTCTTCATGGCCTCCGGTGGATTGAGCACAGACGATAGAGCGAGAGGGTTTTCAAGAGATTACTTGACGAGACTGAGGTGAAAGAACTCCATGTTCTTCTTGAAATGATTGAGAGAGATTTAGCAGTCTTGAGGAAAATCTTTAGCGGAACGACGATGATAACTTGCCAACAAGGAATAACTCCCGATTGGTTGAAGATGGAGGATGGAATTAACAATGGACTTGCTGATTCCAGAGTTGAAGTAATGTATTTAGCAGAAGGACGTGGTCGAGATAGGTGACTTCAAGAAGCCAGAATTTCCACTTTGGGAACTTTGCACACAGGCAGTGCTCACGAAGCTTGAGAGAAAGAGACATAGATGATCTTCCATGTCCTTCCATTGATATCGAATAGGCAAGCATATTATCAACACATACCACCATGGATTAACAGGATATTCCCAGAATACCAAGTTCAAAAGGCGAGAGAAACGAACACATGCTCGAACACTTCCTGAGCTCAACGCTCTTAGAAAGATCAATATTAAGAGCACGGGCTCGTGTTGAAGAATATGCACCGGAAGAATAGATTATCTGGTCCTTCGGAAGAAAAAGAGATGTCACCTGGTTCACATTGTCGATTGGATCACCGGTTACAAAGATAAAGAGATCTTGGTTAAGAACCGATGATAGCTCATACCTTAAGCAAAGCTATCAGAAGCGAAAAGATGCAATTCCCTCGGCTCAAAGAGAATTTTGCAGATATGGGGTTGAAAAAGATGTGCAGCACGATGGACAGATGATAGACCGCCGTAGTGCCTTGGAAACTCCGGATTGCCAAAGATACTTGAATATACAAAGATATGATCACGGTGTACTCAAAATCACAGGAGATAACCGTCACCATTTGGAGGATAGAGGTGATTGCATTTTCCATATTCCACTCATGATAAGTGTCATATAACTATGCCGAGAACCAAATTACAATCACTAGCATCGGATCGACACATGTTATGTAATTAGCCCAAGAGAATTGGAGATGAAAAGAAACTCTAGGATTAAGCGTCGGTGACAAAAGAATGAGTTAGCATGGACATGCTGATAAAAGGGAGATAGATAATGTTTCACACACGACTGGAAAGGAGTGTGGAAACACATATGTATCAAAGAAAATTTTCCGCATTTTTTGGCATTAAAATACCAATAGATGCGCAAAATCACTTATCAGGTAGCGATTAGCAACTGATGATTTAATAGAATGTGGAGTTGCTAGAAGGAAGGACACCCTTAAGAAGATGTCACCGGTTAACAAGGAGTCAGGTAGATCGCGCCGGTTTTCAAAAGCCTGTCAGTATGGAATGTACCAACAGTTGATAACCAAAGGCAGATTGTGACAACAAGGTTGGATGCAACAGGTAGACAAGGAATTACACACACACACACACTTTCTATGGTACTACGGAAACCCAGAACGCGTGAATCCTAGTTTGAATTTTAAGAAGAGGATTGAAAACGTTACACTTCCTTACCAGAAAAGGGTGGGTGGGTAAGAAGAAAAGTGGAAGCAGTCCTACTCGCTTTTGTTTTTCCCTTAGTATACATAGCTACCAAAAATATTTGCTAGACCGACAACGACCATTTGGCTGAGACCACAAGGGCGGATGGCTCGATACCAATTGTAACTACCTCGGTGAATTACGCCCTAGTTACAAGCTGGATGAGCGAAATGGTTAAAATAGTGGTGGGGCCCAAATGCCACTCACGGTAGACCTTTCGCCGTCCTAACCATTTCCAAACATCGACAAGCGGGCGTAATCGAAAGGAAGGGATCAACTGCATACACAAATGAGTATGTATGCAAGCCACCATACAATGGTTCTCAGAGTCATTCCATCTAAAAGAAATAGAAATATTGCAACGCCATACGGCAAGATCCAAATATCCTAGATAGATATAATAGTTTAGGATATCTCCTCATACATCAAACATCAGAGTATCAAGCGGAAGCGGAAAACAAGATCCGAGTACGGATAAGAAGCAAATCGGCATAAGATGCCCCATAAATAAACACATCCCGCCTACGATCTCACGGATCCTCGTTCCTAATCTCTACACCGAATGATCGTTGCCCACATCGTCCGCCTCTCCACCCAAGATCCATCTTGCGAGTTTACCTGCTCATCTGAATCAAACAATTTATCGTGAGACCCTAGGGTACTCAGCAAGTCTTTATGCCTCTAAAGGGACACAACCTGGGGTGACGCAATTGCAGCAAAAGATAAACCCTAACAATTCTATAGATACTCGCTAACCATCCGCCTAACCAAAGATAGACGGATGTCCGTGAATTAATAACAATAGTTATAATGGTAATATTAACAGATCCATCCTCCTCCTCGCTTACCGACGAGGAAGCGGACGAACAACCCCCCCATCTGTTGGCAGTTTTATTATCCATTCCATGAGTGTTGCACTATTTACTAGTCAGATACTTAGTCAAATTAAAAGCGGTACTTTAGTTATTCTTGTCTATGATCGAGAAACTGTGCTCCAAGTCGTCCATAATCATGGACACGGCTTTGAAAGTTTTACCGCAGGGTGCACAAATAACAACACACACTGATCAACCTCGAAAACCAAATCAAAACCAACGAGGCCACGACAAAGCGATCACGATTCAGAAATATTTGGGGCCACCCATTAAGCTACTCGCAACGGGCCGGCTACGAGACGGACTCAAGGTTTAGGTGGTCAGAACGACGGGAACCCGAAGTGTGACTGGCTTGTCGATACAAAAAACGGTCACGGCCCTAAACAAAGACTGGTGATTACCTGCACAATTTAAAATAAAGCAGTAAAGCATGGCATAAGTATAGGATAGTAAATAAAACCTCAGACTAGTTGTGGCCCCAAGAAATAAGAATGAATCAAGCTCTGGCTCAGGGGGGTCCATAGGCCTCCCGGATGTGGATAGCGCGAATATTCAAGGAACAGGAATCAAGTACTCGGGTCCCACGGACACAAGTGAGCATGAAAACCAAATAGCAGATATTGCTCACCGATGCCACTTTCATTAGTTATCCCATTACTACTCAGGTTAAGTTGTATAGGTACCTCGTTATCCATCAGACACTCACATACCCTACACATGCTGTTCTACGACTCGCATGGCTCAAACAACTCCTGTAGTAATGGCTCATGGGATGGAGGAACAAGCTTCGGTGGGGTTTAAAAGTAAAGGCTATGCAATACTTGGGATTCAGTTTAATGCAATCGCGACTCAATGATGCAAGAATAAGATAGGGCAATAGGTACTATATGTATGCAAGCATGTGGTAGTGCTTGCTGGCAGTCGATTGAAGCGAGAGAAGGATCAGGTAGTGCTCCGGGTCTCTGGATATATCCCCCGCGGCGTCTATTCGAAGAAGAACCAAACAAACAAGGGCCAACATAAATAAAGTGCACAAGCATATGAATAAAATGCGACAAGCAAACAATCATGCCATGATGAATGATGCACAAATTTCATGGCAATAAAGTAGCATGGCATGGGTGAGGTGTGGAATACAAGAAATAAGCATTTTATTGGGTTTTAGTCACATTTTAACCTCATATAAGTTGCTGTATACTTTATATTTATATGATGCATGCTTCAAAACAGATAATGGAATGCATAAACAGAAAGGTCTCGTCGAGCTAATCATTTTAGACATATCATTTGTCAAATTTGGAGTTATAAATCAAAAGTTATTAATTAATTAAGGAAAAGGGTATTTTATTGTAATTTTGATCAACTTGAAAATTAAAGTGTCCAAAATATATTTTTAAGGCCATATTTGAATTCCTCACATTTTTCTGATTTGAAAACATATATTATTTGTATTATTTGGATTTGTGTTTTAAAAGTTATTTGAAAACAGAATTAAAATTTGAATTGAATTAATTTGAAAAAGGTTTAATTAAAACAGATAAACAGAAAGACTTCTCTCACTTGCGCAGATCAATGACAAGTGGGCCATGCTGACTGGTCACACAAGACAGAAATTCTTCTGTCACCGCGAGCCCGCCCAGCCACAGTGTATGACAGGTGGGGTCCGAGGCTCTGCTGACCCACACGCCAGAGGGCGAGAGGGGGCTTGCCACGCGGCACAGCGAGGGAGCGCGGGTTGAGGCCAGAGAAACAGGGGGGCTCTTTTGCAAGATCGTCGGGGCTCTACGAGGTACCGCGGGTAGAGCGAAAGCAAAAGAGGGGGTTTTCTGTAAAATGACACGGCTCGCACTGTGCTTCTTCTATGAATTTACTGACGACAGATCGATGCCGAACGCGTTAGAGCGCGGCGCGGGGTACTCGAACCCGTGACGCGGGGCGCTTGCGCTGAGGTGTGGAGCCAGTGCGGTATGGGTAGGGAGGGTGACAGAGGGGCGGATGGCGGCTGGTTAACTGCTGGTCATGAAGCGCTATGAGAGCGCCAGCGCTGATGTTCGCTTAAACGAGGACAGCATGCGGCGGAGAGGGAGAGGATGTCTGGGGGGTCCAAGGGCTCACCGTGGGGCGGTCGGCGTAGGTGGTTCAGGCTGGGGAGCAGCCGATCGGCGAGGACGCAGGCGATCTGGAGCTAGGGTTTCTCGTCGGCCACGCGGTGCTGCGGCAGGTCCGAGGCTTCTCCTCCTCGCTGGCGTGGATGGGGGCGATGCAGAGGGTCACCTTGGTATTCTCGATCATCTCCACGGCGGGCACGCCGGCTAGAACGAAGAGGGACAAAGGTAGACGGTGGCGGCTGGCTGGCGTCGGGGTATGCCGGTGGTGGAGAGAGAGGAGAGGAGAGGGCAGGCTCTGGGGCGGATCTGGGATGCAGCAGGGGGTGGTGGGGCGGAGGTAAAGCAGAGAGGGAGAGGGAGGTGCCGTGTAGGAGTGGACGGTGGAAAAGGTGGCTCGGCCACCTTTTCACCTCCTCCTTCACGTGCTCGGGTGGGGCTCAGCCAGGGCAGGGGAGGCTCTGTGTGGGGCAAGGTGAGGCCAGGAGGCAGGGGAGGCCTGGCTGGTGGGGCATGCAAGGCAGGGAGAGAGCTAGAGAGAGAGGGGTAGGCTCGGGTTAGAGCTAGGTTTGACTAGGGGGAGGCTCGGGTTAGGGTTTGGTCTTAGTTTAGAGAGGGTAGGTGAGATGGTAGGGTTGGGGTTTGATCCTGGTGGTGGTGGCTCGGGTTAGGTTAGATGGGGGTGTGTGGTTAGAGAGGATGGTAAAGAGAGAGGAGAGAGGAGTGTATGGTTTAGGTTTAGAGAGAGAGATAGATGGAGAGGTTCTCTTTTGACAAGATCAAGCATGATCATGACAAGCTCAAGCAAGATATAGCCAAAAGAGAGAAAGAAGAACAAGGTGGTGATGGCATGGATGGAGATGGTGATGGGGTTTTAGATGCCTTTGCATGCATCAAGCAAGATCAAGCACAAGGGGTAGAGAGAGGTATGGGGAAGATCCACTCAAAGACTCAAATAAAAACCAAAAGGCTAGAATGTGGTGGTTCTTGCATGGCCCATGCAAAACAATTAATGCCATTCTTATTCTTGTGAAAACAAAATAAATAGCCATGGCATTTATACATATGCATTCCAAAATATGGAATAAGCCAAGCTAAAAGAATTGAAAGGATGCCCCATGTGGAGTAGATGGAGATGACCATATTTGAATAAAAATGGGACATGCTAGTGTGTATGTGCCACTAGGTATTTAGTAAGCCCAAAAATATCCAAACATGAAAATATCCCCAAAACAACACATATGGAAGCTAGAAAAAGGGTTCCACTCACAAGGCATGCAAAGGTGGCCATGTGGCTCTCATAAACCAATTTGTGGAAACAATATGATGCATATATGAGAGCATGTGGAGAAAGAAATGGATCCATCCCAACCCACATGAGCTAGAGGTAAAACCCAAAAGAAAAACAATTGCAAGCTCATGGATAATGGAATGGTGGAAAGATGGGGTGATGACAAGAAAGGTGGTGGAGTTAAATAAAAGATATGCCCCCAACTCAACTTGGGCATTTAAACAATATATCAACAACCAAATACAATATCAAGAGGCAAATACAATTAATAATGCATATGAGATAAGAACCAAATGGAAAAGGGTTTTATATGATGCTCAAATGCAAGGTGGCATGATGACATGAGCATGATATAATTATGATGCAACAATTATATATATGAAGTAGCACATATATAGACTAGGCTAGTAGCATTGCAATTGTTAGACAATTGGGATGCTACAATGTGTGTTCTCTTCAGAGACCACACATGGATCCACCAGTGTCATTGCATGTGTGTTCTTTTTACTAACAACAACCAGAGTCATTGAAATGTGTGTTCTTTTCACATACCACATATGGATCCACCAGTGTCATTGCATGTGTGTTCTTTTCACAATCCACCTTTGGATCCACCAGTGTCATTGCATGTGTGCTCTTTTTACTAACAACAACCAGAGTCATTGCCTGTGTGTTCTATTCAAAGACCACTCATGGATCCACCAGTGTCATTGCATGTGTGTTCTTTTTACTAACAACAACCAGAGTCATTGCATGTGTGTTATTTTCACATACCACATATGGATCCACCAGTGTCATTGCATGAGTGTTCTTTTTACTAACAACAACTAGAGTCATTTCATGTGTGTTCTTTTCACATACCACATATGGATCCACCTATGTGATTGAAATCTGTGTTCTCTTCAGAGACCACACATGGATCCACTAGTCTCATTGCATGTGTGTTCTTTTTACTAACAACTAGAGTCATTGCATGTCTGTTCTTTTCACATACCACATTTGGATCAACCAGTGTCATTGCATGTGTGTTCTTTTCACAATCCACCTATGGATCCACCAGTGTCATTGCATGTGTGCTCTTTTTACTAACAACAACCAGAGTCATTGCATGTGTGTTCTCTTCAGAGACCACACATGGATCCACCAGTGTCATTGCATGTGTGTTCTCTTCAGAGACCACAGATGGATCCACCAGTGTCATTGCATGTGTGTTCTTTTTACTAAGAACAACTGGAGTCATTGCATGTGTGTTCTTTTCACATACCACATATGGATCCTCCAGTGTCATTGCATGTGTGTTCTTTTCACAATCCACCTATGGATCCACCAGTGTCATTTCATTTGTGCCCTTTTTACTAATAGCAACCAGAGTCATTGCATGTGTGTTCTCTTTAGAGACCATACATGGATCCACCAGTGTCATTGCATGTGTGTTCCTTTTACTAAGAACAACCAGAGTCATTGAAATGTGTGTTCTTTTCACATACCACAAATGGATCCACCAGTGTCATTGCATGTGTGTTCTTTTCACAATCCACCTATGGATCCACCAATTTCATTGCATGTGTGCTCTTTTTACTAACAACAAACAGAGTTATTGCATGTGTATTCTATTCAAGGACCACTCATGGATCCACCAGTGTCATTGCATGTGTGTTATTTTTACTAACAACAACCAGAGTCATTGCATGTGTGTTATTTTCACATACCACATATGGATCAACCAGTGTCATTGCATGAGTGTTCTTTTTACTAACAACAACTAGAGTTATTTCATGTGTGTTCTTTTCACATACCACATATGGATCCACCAGTGTCATTGAAATGT